>JAJIBD010007349.1:0-24260 GCA_021461705.1 Cryptotis parvus | reverse complement strand
GTGTGGGTGGTATACTCTTGTAGTCACCTCCTAAATACAGCATTTATTGATGAACCGAGTGGCTGCTTTTTGGCCTTCCTAGTCGGGCTGTGATAGGCTCCATCTGCTCCTGGGTGGAGTTCTGACGAGGGGAAGTCCCGATGTGGGAAGATGGCGGTCCCTCTGGAGTGGTGAGTTGTCTGGCTTGTTGTGAGGCCCTGCTGGGTGGCAGGCCAGGTCTAGAACCCACCATCCTTCCCAGGCGACTCGTGTGCGGCTGGGCACAGGGGGGGGAACAAGTAGCAGGTCCGCCCTATGTCTAAAAGTCTCTGGATCAGCATACCTGGGCGGATTTAAAAACTGCTGCAGGGTGGGTGTTCGATGATCTCGGGCTGTGATAGGCTCACTCTGCTGGGTAGAGTTCTGACAAGAGGGAAGTCTGATGTGGAAGATGGCGGCCCTCATGGAGTGGGGTCACCCAAAATCCTAATTTGCAGAACTCATCGGGATCAAGTATTTCTTTTCCTATGAAAGAGAAACTTCACATTAATTGCAAACGCTGTCATGGGAAAGCTGTGTCTCGTGCCTCATCCGATGTCTTATAATTGTCCCCTCTGTGGTCCATTTCCTTTCCTTTTTTCTCCTCTTCAGTCCTTGATTAAGGGTTGTCAGCGATGAACCTAGGCAAGGCTATTCATTTAGACACTTTCCGAACAAAGCCCAAACTAGCAAATTGCAAGTCTGAACTGCTTAAGGCATAATTGATTTGATACCTTGAGTGCTTTGGTCCTGGCTGCACAAGCACTCTTGTAACTAAAGGGAAGACTTCAGCTGATACAGAGTTCTGAGAGGTTGGTTCCTTGCAATTTAGCCTGGCTATTTTGGGTTTTGAAATTTTCTCTCAAGTTTAAGGAATAGCAATAGCTTGTCTTAGCAGACTCTGTCTCTGTACACTGGTAGCTAGCTGGGAAACATTTTACTAATGAGATATCAAGGTGGATTGATGCGGGCCCCTCACCCTTCACCCTGCTCCACGAGGGGGCATTATCCATGAGTTCTTTCTCCAACTTTTCATTTGGTGAAATGGGTTATCAATTTCATCAAAACTCTTCAGCGCCACCCTCGAGAACATCATGAACAATTAGAATGGGAAGGAATGGGAGTGAAGATAAATGGTGAGCAACTACACCCACCTCCGCTTGCTGGTGACATAGTCCTAATAACACAAACATTAGCCAGCAGCACAAATGCTGACTGACTTCGATCGAGAATGTGGAAAGATAGGTCTACAACTGAATCTGAAAAAACTATGTTCATGAAAAATGAACTAGTTAGAGGCCCTATTCCCTCTCAATGGAACAAACATCTCTGAATGCCGCTGTTATGTGTACCTAGGTCAAGAAGTCAACATGATGAACGACCTAAAACCTGGAGTTGCGCGGGAGGAAGAGAGCAGCATGGAATGTCTTCAAAGGCATCAAAGAAATAGCTAAAAGGACAAAGAACCTCCGGCTCTGGGCACATCTCTTTGACTCCACCGTTCTCCCTGCATTAACATATGCCTCAGACACCTGGGCCCTACTAAAGCAGGATGAAAATGCTATTCAGGTCTCCCAGAGAGGAATTGAAAGAGCTGTGCTTGGAATATCACGCCTCACTCAAGTGAGAGAAGGAATCAGAGTTCTGACCTCCGTCGCTATTCCAGAATCAGGGACACTCTCATTTGCCAAGACATCGAAAATCAGATGGGCTGGACATGTAATGCGATTTTTGAGACAACCGCTGGACTAGGGCCATTACCGACTGGATCCCACGGAATGTCAAAAGATCACGTGGCCGCCCACCTACAAGATGGTCAGACTTCCTTGTCAAGACCCTGAAGGAACGGTTTGAGGCTCTTCATATTCCTGAATCAATCAGATGCCATTGGGCTACATTGGCACGTGATAGGGTCCAATGGAAATGTTACTGGCACCTGCTCGAGCAAATCCATGAATAACGGGATTCAAGTGATCAAGTGATCTTTATCCAACAAAGGCAATGAACCTGATTCTTGATGTTGAAGCTACTTTCACATCGATTTTTTCTGAACCCAAAAGAGAAAATTTGTACCCCAGTCTATTGTGGATTGCTGTGGATTGCTTCTTCGAGATTCAGCTTGGCCAAGATTACTTCTAGGTTGAAAATTCGAGTGGGTAGAGGTGTAGGATCCCGCAAGCATGAGGCTCACTGGTATCCTCCTTTACCTCCTTTTACCCTGAGTTAGGGATGATCAGTGCTCACAGAGATTGTCCCTACTGTGGCAGTCTGGGAACACCAACACTGATAGTTTTCTTTAGAGAATTTTACCATCACTTGTATCACTTCACTTGTATCACTTGTCTTCCCGTTGATCATCGATTTGCTCGAGCAGGCACCAGTAACATCTCCATATGCCCTGTCACATGCTAGTGTAGCCCAAGGGCATCTGCTTGCTCCAGGAACATAAAGAGCCTCAAACCATTCCATCAGGTCATGGGAATGAGGTCTCTAATTGTTACTGGTATTTGGCATATCAAATACGACATGGGTAGCTTGCCAGGCTTTGCGGTGTGGGTAGTCACCTATAATCTCGAGCATTTAATTGATGAACCAGGCTGTGATCATGTCTTCTGCTGAGTGGAGTTCTGACGAGGAGTCCAGGTGTGGAAAATGGCAACCTTCATGGTGTGGGGGTTCCTCTGGCTTCTTGCAAGGCTCTGCTGGGGTGGCAGGCCAGGGCTAGAACCAGCCATCCATCCTGGGCGCCTCGTGAACAGTTGGGCAAAGGGAGAGCAGGTAGCAGTTCTGGCCCCATGTCTGTGAGTCTCTGGATCAGCATACCTAGGCTGGGCTGGAAAAAGAACTGTTACAGGGTGAGTCTTGATGAGATAGACTGTGATTAGCTCTTCTGCTGGGTGGAGGATTTGACCATAATTCCTATATTGCTGGTGACCTTGAAAATCTACCAATTGCTTTCCTACTTATACACAACTATGTCAGTACATTAGACTAGATGAAATATTTGTGCTATGAGTCACTATCACTATCTTCCCGTTCATCATCTATTTGCTTGAGCAGGCACCAGTAATATCTCCATATGTCCTGTCTCATGCAGTAGAGCCCAAGGGCATCTGCTTGCTCCAGGAACATAAAGAGCCTTAGACAGTTATATTAGGTTATGACCTAATATAATTGTTACTGGTAATTGGCATATCAAATACGACACAGGCAGCTTGCCAGGCTTGCCGCATGTGTGGCATACTCTTGTAGTCACCTCTAAATATAGCATTTATTGATTAACCGTGCTGCGCGTTAGGCTTGTCTGCTCCTGGGTAGAGCTCTGACAAGAGGGAAGTCTGATGTGGAAGATGGCAGCCCTCATGGAGGGTGGGTGTCGTCTGGCTTGTTGTGAGGGCCCCTGCTGGGGTGGCGGACCAGGACTAGAACCGCCATCCCTCCCAGGCACCTCCTGAGTGGCTGGGCACAGAGAGAGCAAGTAGCAGCTCTGCCCCATGTCTGTAAGTCTCTGGATCAGCATACCTGGGCCGGATTTAAAAAAAAAAACTGCTGCATGGTGGGTGTCGATGATCCGGGCTGTGATAGACTTGTCTGCTGCTGGGTGGAGTTCTGACTAGAGGGAAGTCCGATGTGGAAGATGGCAGCCCTCATGGAGTGGGAGGGGTGTCTTCTGGCTTGTTGTGAGGCTCTGCTGGGGTGTCAGGCCAGGGCTAGAACCTGCCATCCCTCTTGGGTGCCTCGTGAGCGTCTGGGCATGGAGAGAGCAAGCAGCAGCTCTGCCCCATGTCTATAAGTCTCTGGATCAGTGTACCTGGGCCGAGACATTATATCTTTTCAATCCTTCTCAAGGTTTGTATCTCCTGCTTTCCTTAGCTCTTTCTAATTCCTACCTTTTTCCTCTTCTTCCATTATTTAACCAATGCAATAATTAAAAGGCCAATTTAAGGCAGGGTTTCATGAATTCTTTCCGGTCTACTTGTATTCTTCGGAAAATGACTCACAACTTTTTGCTGATGTCATTTTCTGTTATTATCTTCTGTACCTCGGGACATATTTAATTACTTATGTCTGTATACTATTCAAAGAAACTTCAAGGTAGAAAGGTTTAGTAGTGAAACAAAATTGAATAGATTCTATAATAAAATAGTTCTGCTAGTTATGGCTACATAATGTAGATACTTTTAAAACTTTGCAGAATCCCACAAACTAGTGTTAACATAGTATCTTTTGGGAAGTAAGTTACAATTATATTTCTCTTCCCAGGATGACAGAGGTTGGTGAGAGCAAGCCGTAGATTTTCTTTTGAGACTGCCACCTTTGTCTTCCTTTCTTTGAAATGTTGGGCTGCCCCACTGTGACTCCATCTTCACACTAGACTCCATGCTGTGTCCCAGGGTCATGGGTTTACAACCTAGTAAGACAAACATGTCAGACTAAAGAACATAAAAGTACCCAGACATCGGGCCATAGATAATGGGACAAGGAGGTGAAAATTGGGGCAAGGAGGTGCTGAGTGCTGAGATGTCTTCATGACTGCTCTGAAGTTTGCATCTGATCCTGTGGATCGATATTTTGAAAGCTAAAAGTCCAGAAAGCCAGATGGAACTAATTGCCCAATTTGCTTCTGGGCTTTTTCTTTGGCTTAGATGAGAGCAGGAAAGCAAAAACTTATCCTGCTTATGGAATCCTTATAGTATAGAAAATGCAAAGACTTCAGTGGCTCTGGTACCAGATCTCTAAGGCTTGAGAAACCTCAGCCCTCAGTTCTGAGCTTCCTCCTGTCCTAATAAATCTCTTTCCTTTCTGTCCAAATACATTTCTTTCTGCCTTCTGACTTTTTGGTGCCTGTGAGTTGCAGCAGCTTAACAATTCCCCCATAAGCCACCTGGGAACCACAGGGGAACCACCACGGCAACCTGTGTTTACCCTCAAAACAGTCATGAAGACAACTCAGCATGTGATAGGGACAAGTGGAAACGTTACAGGGCGCCCATTCGAAGCAAATCGACGAATAATGGGATATCAAGTGATCAAGTGGTTCATATTGTTTTCCAAAAAAGGCTGAACCAGTTGACATTCCCACAACAATGGATGAGAGTCCCTTCTCCCTGCATCTACACCACCATTGTTGTCTTGCTCTTTTGGTTGTGTGCCAGTCTCTGTGGTGTGAGATGATATCTCATTGTTGTTTTGATTTGCATCTCTGATGATTAGTGATTATAAGCATTTTTCATATGCCTTTTGGCCATTTGCATTTCTTCTTTTTGGAAGTTTCTGTTCATTTCTTCTCCCCATTTTTTGATTTGGTTGGTTATTTTCTTCTTGTAAAGTTCTACCAGTACCTGATATATCCTGGATATTAATCACTTATCAGATGGGTACTGGGTGAATATTCTTTCCCACTCTGGATTGTCTTTGTATCTTGGTCACTGTTTCTTTTTTTTTTTTTTTTTTTTGCTTTTTGGGTCACACCCAGCAATGCTCAGGGGTTACTCCTGGCTCTGCACTCAGGAATTACTCCTGGCGGTGCTCGGGGACCATATGGGATGCCGGGGATCGAACCCAGGCCGGCACAGGCTGGCCGCATGCAAGGGCAAACGCCCTACCCGCTGGGCTATCGCTCCGCCCCAAGGTCACTGTTTCTTTTGAGGTGAAGAAGCTTTTAGTTTCATGTAGTTCCGTATATTTATCCATGCTTCCAATTGCTTTTTTAGTGGTGTTTCATTTTTGAAGATGCCTTTAGCTTCAATGCCATGGGGGTTTTGCCTATATTTTCTTCGATGTACTTTTATGGATTCAGGTCTGATATTGAGATCTTTGATTCATTTTGATCTGACTTTTATGCAAGGTGTTAGAAAGAGGTTCAAGTTCATTTTTTTGCACATAGCTGCCCAGTTTTACCCACCACTTGTTGAAGAGGCTTTCCTTGCTCCATTTCATTCTTTTTACTCCTTTATCAAAGACTACCTGATCATGTATTTGAGGATTTGTGTCAGGATCCTCAACTCTATTCCATAGGTTCTCACTTCTGTTTTTACTCAAATACCATGCTGTTTTAATTACTACCACATTGGAGTGCAGTTTGAAGTTGGGAAAGGTGATACTTCCCATCTTCTTTCCCCCAAGGATTGCTTTAGCTATTCGTGGGAGTTTATTATTCCATACAAATTTCATCCTGGCTCGTCAGAGCCCTATCCTAGAGAGAAGCCAATTTTCAGCCCAGGTATGCTGGTCTCAGTGGCTATATTCACTGGGCTTCTGTGGAGATGGAGTTGGGTTCCCTTTCTCTCATCTCTGTACCTTCTGGGAGGCCCAGAGGACCCACCCATGAACTGCTCCTGGGCTTTCGACCAGGAACCAGAGACACGGATATATGAGACAGAGCTGCTACCAGCTCTCCCCCTTGTGTGTGGCCACTTTGTAACTATGTTTTGCATCAGTAAATCCAAGAACTGAGAGCACCCACATGTTAGAGCCTGGCAAGCTACCCGTGTCATATTCAATATGCTAAAGACAGTAACAATAATAGATCTCATTCCCATGACTTGAATGAATGGTTTGAGGCTCTTTGTCTTCCCTGAGGGAGCAGAGGCCCTTGAGCTATACTAGCATGTGACAGGTGAATGGAGACATTACTGGCACTTGCTAGAGTAAATTGACAAACAATGGGAAGACAAGTGATATAAGTGATATAAGTGATACCAGTCTCTGTGGCTTGAAATAATACCTCATTTTTATTTTGATTTGCATCTCCCTGATGATTGATGAAGAGGACTTGTTTATATGCCTTTTTGCCATTCGAATTTCTTCATTTTAGAAGTTTTGTTCATTTCTTCTCCACATATTTTGATGGGGTTGGCTGTTCTTTTTATGTAAAGTTCTACCAGTGCCTGATATATCCTGGATATTAACCCTTATCAGATGGGTATTGAGTGAATATTCTTTCCCAGTCTGTGGGCTGTTTCTGTATCTTGGTCACCGTGTCTTGAGTATGCTGCCACTGCTTTAGAAAAGAGATTTCAGGCCAGAACGATTGTACAGCAGGCAGGACATTTGCCTTGAATGTGACTAACCTGGGTTTGATCACTGGCATCCCTGAGCACTGCCAGGAGTAATTTCTGAGTCTAGAGCCAGGGATAGTTCCTGAGAATTGCCTGGTGTGAGCCTCCCTTATGAGAACAAGGTTTCAAGTTCTCATGGGAAAAAAATTACCTAAGGCATACAGTTTACTCATATTAGGTGAAAAATACATTTTGATGTAATTCTTACCTTTTTTGAAATATTCTTAAAATAACCAAGAATTAACAACAACAAGAAAGACAAAAATTACATAGTGTTTTATATGATCTGAATGTTCAGGTAGTCCATCTGAATATAGCAATATAATGACATTAGAAAACAAAATTGTGATGAAATACAAAATACTAAAGTTCCATATATAACATGTCAAAGACTTTGGAGCTGAATACATGTTTTGGGTACCGAAGGACCCAAATTTAATTCCTACCACTTGATGGCTACCTGCACACCTCGGGGGCATGCTCCAGCACTGAACCATCAGGCCTGGTTGACTGAGGATCGCATGAATGACCATGGGTACTACTGAATACTGCTCCACAGGCCACAAAAAAACCTTAAATTTAAAAACTATTTTCATACTATTGTTTAATAGTCTAGGTAGGATGAGAAAAATGATAATATTTGGCTATGCAATTTTAATTGAATTTAAATATTTATTGATACTGAAATTAAAAGTGCTGGAAAGGTAGATATATCATCTGAAATATTTCCTATCTTATTTCTCATTGTATAAACATGAGAAAATATTTCCTATCTTGTTTCTCATTTCTCTTATCTGCAAATACAGATCTTACTATTTCATTGCTTTATAAGAATAGAGTTATCAATTCTGTTACACTAAAACTGCAGTTTTAACTACTATCAATAACATCATAGGTGTTAAAGTAGAAAGGCACTGAAGACAATGGTTATTTATTTCACTTAACAGTGAAATACAGCAGGATGAAAAATCTCTTCTTCCCTCAGTTAATATTCAAATAAATTTTTGAAATGATAAACTAATTTTTATATATGAAAAGGACCATCAGAAAGGTCAGAACTCCACCCAGCAGACCAGCCAATTACAGCCCACCTTGCGCAGCCGATTTTGGCCGCATGGTTCATCAATAAATGCTGGATTTACAGATGACTACAGGAATACGCTACCTGCATGTCAGAGCCTGGCAAGCTACCCGTGTCGTATTTGTTATGCCAAATACCAGTAACAATTATAGGCCTCATTCCCATGACCTGATGGAATGATTTAAGGCTCTTTATGTTCCTGGAGCAAGCAGGTGCCCTTGGGCTCTACTTGCATGAGACAGGACATATGGAGATGTTACTGGTGCCCGCTCGGGCAAATCGATGATGAACGGGAAGACAGTGATACAGTGACAGTGAAACTAATTTTTTATTGAATTGCCATGAGATACAGTTACAAACTGTTTATGAATAGGTTTCAGTCATACAATATTCCAACAGCCATCCCTTCACATTCCCCACCAACATGAGCCAAGTTTCCCTCCCACAATCCAACATCCCACCCCTTCTCAGCAACCTCAATAGCCTGCCCCTATGCTAAGCACTTTTCTTTTTTGCTATCTCTACCTGCTATCTCTATCTATCTCACTCTTTTTCTCCTTTAGAGCAGTATGGTTTGCAACACACATACTGAAAGGTTATCATGTTTGAAATTTCACCTATATTCAGCACTCAGTTCTTGTCCAGAGTGATAATTTCCAACTACCATTGTTATAGTGGTCCCTTCTCTCTCCCTAACTGCCCTGCTACACCACCACTTGTGGTAAGCCTTCAACAATGACTCAATCCTCCTGACCCTTGTTTCTATTGTTCTTGGGTATTAGCCAACAAATGAGTGCAGTCATTATATGTCTGTTCCTTCTGACTTATTTCATGCAACACAATACTTGTATGTTCAAACAAACTTCATTTTTTCTGGTTACTGCATAGTTCTCCATAGTGTAGATGTATCATAGTTTCTTTATCCAATCTGTTATTTAACACTTGGGTTGTTTCCAGTTTCCGACTGTTGTGAATAGTGCTGTAGTGAACATAGAAGTACAGACGATGTTTCTGCTGTGTGTTTTTGGGCCCCCAGGGTATATTCCTAGAACTTTCTGCATCCTATATACGTTCAATTTCTAGTGTGTTGAGGAATGCCATATTGTTTTCTCTCCAGGTCCGTATGACTATATTTTGTAAAAAGCAGATCTTTTTAATTTTAGTAATCAAGAAAAACTTCCATAAAAATCTGCCTGTGTGTATCGTAGCATCAATAAATATACAATGGAATCCTGCAAAGCTACATATAATGATGAAGCCATGTAACTTGTGGCAACATGGAGAGAACTGCAAGACATGTTAAATGAAGCAAGACAGAGGAAGGAGCAACTCAGGACAGTATCACTTATATATGATATTTAGGATAACGAGACAGAGAATGCAAAGGTTTAAAGGGAGGATGACCAGATCAACCTTGGCCCCAGAATATAGGGAGGAAAAGGAAAATAAGAGTGGAGATGAGTGGGAGAAGGGACAGATATGTGCAACGGGGGCCGGGTTAGGAGACTATGAGATGCTTTGGTGGCGTTAAAGAATAATAGAGCTAAATATCCAAAACAGAGTCAACAATGCAGAAGTCATAAGACCTGAACATTATGATCAAACTGAGAAAGGTACCTGTCAAGAAGGCAGGCTGGAGCATGGGATTTAGGAGGGAACCTGGGAGCATTGGTGGAAGAAGCGCTCTCTGGTGATGGGATCATTACTGCTATACTACATGCCTAAAACTTGACTAAGAATAACTTTGTAAATCATGGTGCTTTAACGAAATTTTAAAAGCACAATAAGCTCTTTATCTTGCATGTTTAACTTTTTTTGAAACTAGAAAATTAGAAACTACAAAATTTCTAGAAAATTTTGTATTTTCATTGGTACTATGTAACATTCTTAAATAACTATTCAAATTGAGTTTCAGACATGTTTATACAAGGGTAATTTAAGTTACAGGATATATATGGAAACTATAGCATTAAGGTGGCAGGATTGTTCTATATTTTTCCAGTTGATTTTCACCAATAGTATATTTTGAATATTTGTATGAAGTGAACATATTCTTATTCTTGACTCTGCCCAGTCGCTCATGGGGCACCAGGGAGGGATGGCAGGTTCTAGCCCTGGCCCGCCACCCCAGCAGAGCCTCACAACAAGCCAGACGACCCCCCCACTCCATGAGGACCTCCATTTTCCACATCTGGACTTCCTCCTCTTCAGAACTCCACCCAGCAGACCAGCCTATCACAGCCCAGCTTCGCACTGCCGCAAGCAGCCGCGAGGTTCATCAATAAATGCTGAATTTTGAGATGACTACAAGGGTATGCTACCCACACGGCAGAGCCTGGCAAGCTACCCGTGTCGTATTTGATATGCCAGATACCAGTAACAATTAGAGACCTCATTCCCATGACCTGATGGAATGGTTTGAGGCTCTTTATGTCCCTGGAGCAAGCACGTGCCCTTGGGCTTTACTTGCATGAGACAGGTCATATGGAGATGTTGCTGGTGCCCGCTTGAGCAAATCGATGATGAACGGGAAGACAGTGAACATATTCTTAGTGACTAAATAAAATTATATCATTCAGCTACTGTAATTAGACACTATGTATTGCAGTATTTTTTTGTATTTGGCCATTCACATAAATAAGAAAGTAATGTGCTTTGATAATTGCTGATATTATTAGTCATACTTTGCCTACACATGTAAAATGTAAGTGTGAATGGCATGAAGGGATGTAAAATGAAGTTGGTTGAGGGGAAACTTTAAAAAAGATGAAGATTTGATTAGAAGTTCAATTTTTCTTAAAGTGAAACCCATTAAGCTGAAGAGAAGAGCATTCTCAGAGGACAGAAAGTAGAACTGATAAATTACAGTGGTGAATTGTAACTACAACAAAATGACCTAATAAGCTAACAATTTACCATATTATTATGAACTAGAGGACAATTTAATAAAATCGGTTTGGTTTATACTTCTAGCTAGGTTGTGTAGATTCAAATTCATCTTCTTAAAGAAAAAGTAAATACTTTGACCTTGAAAATTTTATAAATTAAAATGTATGCTGCTATGATTATTATTTATAACTCCCTTGGAAATAAATATAGTTTTAAAAGTTTCTACTCAAAAGCCACAATAAATTATGTCATAATTATAGCCTAGTTATTTTAATCTTTCTGTATATTCCTTACTGCTTTGAGGATCATAATTTATTTTTAAAATATTTAATGAATACACTTTTATATTTTATCCCCTTACTAGAAATTTTGGCCCCACCACCTCGGCAGAGCCTCACAACAAGCCAGGCCACCCCTCCTCACTCCACGGCGCCGCCATTTTCCACTTTTGGACTTCCCTCTCGTCAGAACTCCACCCAGCAGACCAGCTCATCACAGACCGGATCACCGACACCCACCCTGCAGCTTTTTCCTCAATCCGGCCCAGGTATGCTGTTCCAGAGACTCTCAGACATGGGGCAGAGCTGTTCCCTTGCTCTCCCTGTGCACAGCCGTTCAAGAGGCAGTCGGGAGGCATGGCGGGTTCTAGCCCTGGCCCACCACCTCGGCAGAGCCTCACAACAAGCCAGGCCACCCCCTCCTCACCTCCACGGCGCCGCCATTTTCCACTTTTTGGACTTCCCTCTCGTCAGAACTCCACCCAGCAGACCAGCCCATCACAGCCCGGATCACCGACACCCACCCTGCAGCTTTTTCCTCAATCCGGCCCAGGTATGCTGTTCCAGAGACTCTCAGACATGGGGCAGAGCTGTTCCTTGCTCTCCCTGTGCACAGCCGTTCATGAGGCAGTCGGGAGGCATGGCGGGTTCTAGCCCTGGCCCACCACCTCGGCAGAGCCTCACAACAAGCCAGGCCACCCCCTCCCTCACTCCACGGCGCCGCCATTTTCCACTTTTGGACTTCCCTCTCGTCAGAACTCCACCCAGCAGACCAGCCCATCACAGCCCGGATCACCGACACCCACCCTGCAGCTTTTTCCTCAATCCGGCCCAGGTATGCTGTTCCAGAGACTCTCAGACATGGGGCAGAGCTGTTCCTTGCTCTCCCTGTGCACAGCCGTTCATGAGGCAGTCGGGAGGCATGGCGGGTTCTAGCCCTGGCCCACCACCTCGGCAGAGCCTCACAACAAGCCAGGCCACCCCTCCTCACTTCACGGGCACCGCCATTTTCCACTTTTGGACTTCCCTCTCGTCAGAACTCCACCCAGCAGACCAGCTCATCACAGCCCGGCTCGCGCGCCGCTTGCTGCCGTGCGGTTTATCAATAAATGCTTTATTTGGAGGTGTTTAAAAGAGTTTGCCTCCCGCTCGGCAAGCCTGGCAAGCTTCTCGTGTTGTATATGATATGCCAAATTCCAGTAACAATTATATTAGGTCATTCCCATGACCTAATATAATGGTTTGAGGCTCTTTGTGTTCCTGTAGCAAGCCGATGCCCCTGGCTCTACTGGCATGAGACAGGACATATGGAGATATTACTGGTGCCCGCTCTAGCAAATAGATGATCAACGGGAAGATCGTGATCGTGATTGACTAGAAATTTAAAAAATTATCATATATATAAAATATTTCTAGCTTTCTAACTCTCTCCTTACAGTGTGTTTTAAGTGGTTAGTGAAATGAGGAAACATTCTTTTGTCTAAATTTTTATGCAGTTAATAAGAATTATTTAAAAGTACTAGACCAGAAAATATATTAAGGCTATTTATTTTATTCTTTCTTTGGAAAAGTGAGACAATTAAACTGATTCTGATTTCATCAAACCTTAGTAATAAACTTAGATTATCATTTATTTTAGCCTGCCAAAGAATAATTAATATTGGGATAAGTTAGATGGAAAAACATAGATAACTATTTCCATGTAATTTTCCATTAGAAAACTTAATGAACACATTCTCCTCTCACCATTTTTATTTATGTAATTACAGATATTAAATATTAGCTGTTATAAATGTGGTAAACATTTAAGATTCTGATCAGGCAAGATTATGGAGAAAGCAATTATAATACCTTGCTGACACAAATGTAAAAATGTAGTCTAATAGGCAAAGTACGTGAGTGTCATCAGTTTGACATGTACAACTAGGGAAAGGATGAACAAACAGAAAATCAGCCACTTTATTCTTTGGTGGTTCTAGGGTGAACCATCGCCCGAAATATAGATGAAATGTCAATTCAGAGAGAAACCAGTGAGTTCATTTAGCAGGTACAAAAAAAAACCAGACAGGAATAACTTGAATGGTGATACTTTTAGATGGTGGTGAAATTTATTTAAACTTATTTTAATATGTGCCACTTATTTTAATAAGTGGCCATTTAAACTTAGTTTAATATGTGCAGCTAAGTAATCCATACTGCCAAGGTCTATAAAACTGGAAATCCACACTCAGTAAGTAGCAGCTTTCAATTTGTCCCCATTCCAGCCCCTGGCAGACCGTGCTCTAACTTCCCTCACTGATTTTGACAATACTAAACATATGTGTTGTTCCAAAAGAGCAAGAACAACCAGTTCTGGAGTGGATGCAAGGGAATACAAACTCTCATCCATTGTTGGTGGGAATGTTGACTGGCACAGCCTTTATGGAAAACAATATGGACATTCCTCCAAAACCTATAAATTGAGCTCCCATTTGACCAAGCAATACTGCTCCTGGGAACATACCCGGGAGGCCAAAAACACACAGAAAAAATACCATTGACACTTTTATGTTCACTAGCAGCACTATTCACAATAGCCAGAATCTGGAAACAACCAGAGTGCCTGAGAAGAGATGACTGGATAAAGAAACTGTGGTACATCTACACAATGGAATACTATGCAGCTCTTAGGAAAAACAAAGTTATGAAGTTGGCCTATATATGGATGGATATGGAGAAGATCGTGCTCAGTGAAATTAGCTACAGGGAAAGGACAGATATAGAATGACTGCATTTATTTGTGGGGTATAAAAAATAGTATGATACCAATATCCAAGGCCAGCATAACATGAATCAGGAGGTTGGTCAGTGGGTGGAATCTACTGCAAGTGTGTGGGAGTCAGAGGATAGGTTAGAGAGAGAAGGAAGCGGTATACGAAGAATTGTTGGAAATGATAATACCAGCCTAGAACTGAGTATTGAATGTAGGCAAAGGGATATAAAAGATAACCTCTAAATTTTTGTATTGCAGCCACAAAGTGTAAGAGAATAAAGAGAGACAGAGACAGAGAGAGAGAGTATGAGAGATAGAGAGATAAGAGGCAAAGTGCCTACCATAGATGCAGACTGGGGGGAGGAGGGAGGGAATCAGGGGGGTATTGGTGGTGGGAAATGGGCACTGGTGGAGGGATGGGTGCTGGAACACTGTATGACTGAAACCCAAACATGGACATCTTTGTAAGTGTATATCTCATGGTGGTATAATTAAAAAAAAGTTTTAAAAACTATGTGTTAGGGGCGAAGTGATAGCACAGCAGGTAGGGCATTTGCCTTGCACACGGTCATCATGGGTTCAATCCGTGGCACCCCATAAGGCCCCCAAGCACCTCTATGAGTAATTCCTGAGTGCAGAGCCAGGAATCACCCTGAGCATTGCTGGGTGTGACCCAAAAAAGCCAAAAAAAAATCTATGTAATCTATGTGTTGTTAAAAAGAGAAACTGAAGCATACCGAACATTAAAAGAGTTTATTTGGGTATGTAAGTGAAGTTCAGAAAGAAAAAGTCAATGCATGGGGCCGGAGCAATAGTCCAGTGGGCAGGGCATTTGCCTTGCACACAGATGACCCAGGTTCGATTACCGACATCCCATATGGTTCCCTGAGCATGCCAGGAGCAATTCCTGAGTGCAGAGCCAGGAGTAACCCCCTGAGTATTGCTGGGTGTGACCCCCCAAAAAAAAAAAGCAAAAAGAAAGTTAATGCATTCATGATTCAGAGAGAAAGAGACTTCAAACCTGTCATTAAGGCTCCATTTTCCTCGCTTCGCTGATGATATCATTCTAATAAGACCAAACATTAGCCAAGCGGTACAAATGCTGGCTGACTTCGACCAAAAATGTGGAAAGATAGGTCTACAGCTGAATCTCAACAAAACTATGTTCATGAAAAACGATCTAGTTCCAGATGCTCCATTCACTCTCAACAGAACAAACATCTCTGAATGCAGGAGTTATGTGTACATAGGATGAGAAGTCAACATGATGAACGACCTAAAACCTGAGCTGCGCAGGAGGAAGAGGGCTGTGTGGAAGACTTTCAAGAGCATAAAAAAATACCTAAAAGGACAAAGAACCTCTGGCTCCATCTCTTCAACTCTACCATTCTCCCTGCATTAACATATGCCTCAGAGACTTGGGCCCCACTGAAAGCAGGATGAGAATGCTATTCGGGTCTCCCAAGTACAAATCGAAAAGAGCTATGCTTGGAATATCACACCTCACTAAAATGAGAGAAGGAATCCAGAGTTCCAATCTTCATTGACAATCCAGAGTCAGGGATGCTCTCTCGTTTGCCAAAGCATTGAAAATCAGATGGGCTAGACATGTAATGCTATTTGGAGTTGACCACTGGACTAGAGCCATTACGGAATGGATCCCATGGGACGTCAAAAGATCATGTGGCCGCCCACCTACAAGATGGTCAGACTTCTTCGTCAAGACCATGAACAAATGCTTTGAGCTCTTTGTATTTTTTGGAGAAAGCAGATGCCATTGGACTACACTGGCACGTGATAGGGTCAAATGAAAACGTTACTGGTGCCCGCTTGAGCAAATCAACGAATAACAGGAAGTCAAGTGATCAAGTGATACAAGTCACTTGTATTAAGGCTCCATTTTCTGTTAGCTTTGAAACTAACTAGTTGTATGTTTGGTTAAGTTCCTTTATCTTTCTGAGCTGTGTTCCTCTTGACTGAAGAACTTTATTCAAAGGGTTATTTATGCATATATGGAATCATGCAATAAGCAAAAATAAAGACTTCATTTGAGTAAGTCTATTCTCTTTGGTTAGCATCAATTCTATTTGCTAGATGGGCACTCCAGGGAAGTTGTATGGAATGAAATATTTTTCATGGCCTGAAGGGAATCTGGAATAAAGAAGTTGTGCTATACACAAAATTGAGTTGGGGCTTGAAATATCACTGTAGCATGCAAACTGCAAATGGGTCATTTCTAACCGACTAGTTTAAGATGGTGTTTCTGGGAGAGCCAGATCAATTATAGTTCAGTCCAAGTTTGGTCATAAGAGTCTTAGCATAGAGAACCCATTTTAGGACCATTGCCTTATTTAAACAGTGGCAATAAGCAATCTTTTCCTATCATATCTACCCTATTTCACTCTAGCATGTCGTCAAGGTTCAACAACACTGTAGCATACTTCTGAATTACCTTTCTTTTTTCTGACTAAATGGATTCAGTTGTTGTCGGAGAACTGCTGGGGTCCCCAAAAAGTATCAGGACAGACTTTTTTCTTCTACCTCTGAGGCCACTGGGGGAACTGATGAAAGCTCATGAGTCCAGCACAGTTCCAAAAAAGGCTTTTAATAGTACAAAAGCTCTACTACCACAATCTAATATAATGAAAGAACTCTAGCTCTGGTCAGAACTTAGACCATACAAGAGAGCCCACGTCTCCCACCAAGAGGATCCTACCAGAACAGAGTCCTACACAAACAGGGGTGGTGGGCAATTATCTCAAGTTAGTCCCCTTATATAACCAAAGTAATCTTAACTGTTAACAGGGAGGGTCTTGTCAACAAAGAACCCTAAACAAAGTGTAGAAGGGTGGTACCACACCCTATTACAGGTATAAACAAAGGATTAAGCCAAGGACTAATCCCTTCTTCTGAGATATCTCTTCTGTAAAACACTGAGGGGGTTGGTATAAAGTAATGCATCTTAATTTCATGGACTTCATGTAATCTAGATGGTGCCCACAAGATTCTTCTTATTTATTATCTGCAGGATGATTTTGAGTACTCTGTTCTCTGTATACTGAAAGGGTCACACTTGCCTGCTAGAGGGAAAACTAGTATGATCCTTCCTATAATCTTAAACTATAGTATCAACATAGCCAGGGTTGCAATCTCCTGGTAAATTCTAACTGTCCCATGCTGGATGCAGTGGGTATAAAGCAGAGCTGTGCCCAATTTGGATAACATGAAGTCTTAGTAGATGTATAATAAGTCAGAAGTTATTCAGAGTCAAGGTGACTTCTGTAACTGCCACACCCTCTAGCAGTGTTTACATAAAAGAGAGATCTCATTAGAATGAACCTTGGCTTAAGAACATGTAAATAGACTAAGCTGTAAGCAAAGCTCCCATGCTACCTAAGCCTGCCATCCAACATCTAGGTTCTAATGCAGCCTCTCCTTTGCTGAGGGGTCCACCCTTCTCTGGGGAGTCTTGGATTTCTGCATTTGGGTGGTGTCTTAGTTTCTCCTCTCTGAAGTGTTTGGGACTTGTGTGTTGTCAGAGGGATGTGGTTTTAATGTCTTTGGGGTACTTCAGAGTTAGGTAATCTCTTCTTAAATTTTATTATTTCCCAAGAGCACGTTAGAAGCCACCTACCCCTCTGCCTCCTACAGGAGCATTTTCATTGCAGTTAACAATTCGCTGAACATCCCGGCAAAGGGAAGGGCCAGATACATTTATTCAATTTATTCAGCACTAGAGCCATCTGATAGCTGATGCTCCACCCAAGATTCAGGCTCTATTCTTGCAGACTCATCCCGGGCTGGGGACTGGTCTACACTGGACTATACTGGTCTACACTGGAGCTTGCAGGTGGAGAGGTGAGCGAGCAGAGTCACACGTGACAAGGTGATGCAGTCCACAGGTATGGGAAAGGCAGGACAGGAGGAAAAAGCTTCCATGACAGTGGTCACGAGCAAACAACAGGGACAGGAACCAGACCTCCCTTCCCAGGAATCACACTTGTCCTGTGAAAGCAGGCATAGGAATCGGACTTCTCTTCAAAATCACACACATGGGATCACAGTGATAGTACAGCAGGGAGAGCACTTGCTTTGCATGTAGCCATCCTGGGTTTGATTCTCGGCATCCCATATGGTTCCATGAGCTCACCAGGAGTAATTCCTGAGTGCAGAGCCAGGAGTTACCCCTGAGCATGCCAGGTGTGGCCCAAAGCAAAAGCAAAATTAAAAATCACAATTTTGTTTCTTCTGCACACATCTTATTAACTTTTTGCTATTATGTGCTCATTGTTTGCTGCCACCTCTCAGCCTGGGTGAACAAGATTGAACTGGGTACTCGGAAGAGTAAGAAAACAAAAAGCATGGGATGGAGTGAGAACCTCCATGACCCTTCATATTCAACAACTTCTTTAAGACTCATTAGATAACCAGGTAATGGTTCATCAGTAAATGCATGACTGAGAGCCTACCTAGTATTAGAGAGTAACCATCCCCACGGCAGCGCCTGGAAAGTTACCTGTGTTGTATTTGAAATACCAAAAACTAATAACAATTATAGATAATAACATCTATCAATTATAGATAATAACAATCATTCCCATGAACTGAACAAATGGATTGAAGCTTTTGTGTTCCTGGAGCAAGCAGATGCCTTGGGCTACACCCTAGCAGGTGGCAGGGCATTTGGAGATGTTACTGGTGCCTGCTCGAGCAAATCCATGAACAACGGGAAGACAAGTGATACAAGTGTTGCTTGTTATTTTTTGGTTTAGGTGTTTGGCGTCTCTTGGCATTATCAGGTTTTTATGTATTGAGATTAATAGCTCAATGGGCTAAGTGCATTATTTACAAGCAAGAGGTCCTGATACCAAGAGATTGAGACAGTCTTGGTGGCTGCAGCCTTGGGAATTCCTCCAGACTAAGGCGTGTTTTGCTTTCTGACAGTTGTAATCGGATTAAGATCTTCTGGAGTTTCAGGCAGGAGTGCAGAGTGATCGTTGAGAACTAACAGATCCTTTCTGTAGCAGAGTCCTGTGTTATCCCGCCTCCAGGGAGGCAAAACCTCCTCTAGCCCTAGATCCCTTTAGCCTTTCTTTTATATGTTAAATGGGAAATAGAACAAATAAAATGCTAGAACAGAGGTCCATATTGGAACGAAATCAGTTGCAATGTTGTAATCAGGAGGAGAAAAGCTGAGAAGGAAGCAGGGCAGCTCAGTGAAAGTAACACATGCTTAACATACGTGAGGCCTGGGTTCACAAACCCTTGACATAAATGTTCAGAGCGAACTTACTAATAAGAACAGGAGGTGGATCTTCTTTATCCAGTCATCGATGACTGGATAAAGAAGCTCTGGGTACATCTACACAATGGAATACTATGCAGCTGTTAGGAAAAATGAAGTTATAAAATTTGCCTATAAATGGATGGACATGGAGAAGATTCCCCGATATCCCATATGGTCATCTGAGCCCCACAGTGAGTGATCACTGAGCACAGTAGTAAGAGTAAGCCCTGAGTACCGCTGGGCTTGGCCGACAAAGAAAAGAAATAGATATGGTTCCCTTAAAACTCATTAAGAAATTCATAATAGAAGGATTACGAAGAGAATAAATTTACCCTATCAAAGAAGAGGTAGCTTAAAAAAGGAGGGGTACTGGAGTTTGTGGAAGTTACTGTAGATCAAGTTGCCAAATTGGGGCTCCAGAGGCTCTGTGTGCCAGGAACCCGAGACAAACACACTGAGCCCCAGAGGAAGAAAAATATGCAAATAGCCAGTTTTCCTCAGAAGGTGGGAAGATGACATTCACTGAGAAAGAAGACAGGGAGGATTAAGGAATTGTTATCTAAGATTTCTTTAGGGAAAAGTCAATACAAGATTAGTAAAAAAGATCTGATTAAAGTGGAATGGCAACTTTTAAGTGATCATGTACTAATACTTATAACAGTCTTTGAAAGCCAAAGAGCAAATCAAATATTTGAGTTGGTATGTATGAAAAATTGCTATCATGATGGATAATTAGTAAAATCCTGATTATTGAATAAGAGTTGAGGATATCAATTGAAGGAGCCACATGATAAATTTAAACAACAGAACTTGTGCCAGAGAAAATGAGAAAGTATGAAAAAAACTTGGACAAAATTACAGATTACAGGAATTTTGCAGAATATACATACAAGGCAAGGAGACTGGGCCAAAAAACCAATGCTGCTCAGGGCTTACTCCTGGCTCTGTGCTCAGTGGCCACTCCTGGCAAGATGCAGGAGACCATAGGGGTGCTGGGAATCAAAAATGGGTCAGCCATGTGTAATGTAAGTGCTTTAATTCCTGTTATAGCTCACCAGTCCTACAAATACTCTTTCAGTATTATTTAAGTGTGAAATTAAAAACAGGTCAGTCACATGCAAGGCAAATACCCTACCCATCGTACTATTGCTCTGGCCTCAAGGGACCATATTCTTACTAAAAGCAACATGAACATCATTAATAGGAGAGGGACAAGTGCTTACATCCAGTCCCACCATATATGACTATATAGTTCATGCACTGCACAAAGATTCTCCATTGGGAGACCAGTTAGGAACTGAAGTCAACCTATTGGTCCACTTAAGAAATTTGTGTGATTTTAGCATGACAAAGAGGCATATTTTTCTAATAGGCTTGGTAGAGGATTATGAGAGGATTTTAAGTATATTTGTAAGAAACTATTTTTTTCCCTTGTTGCAGTCTAATTTCATCTCACCCAGGAGGAAAAGACAGAGCAGGGAAGTGTTTTTCTGCCTGTCTCTGTCATAAATGTTTTTGCCTAAGTGTCTCTATTCCTTGTGGACGGCCTTCTTGGCTCCTTTTCATGACATTATCCCTAGGCTTAGGGTTCTTGAACCAAAGTTTCTCATCCCTGGCACTATCGATACTATGTTTTGAGGCTATGGAAAACCTCTTTCCACATGGTCACTGATGCAGTGGGTCTCCCCCACACTCTCATCCCAACCCAGACTCAGTTCAGGCTGCATCCAACCAAACGTGTTCCCAAAAGTTAGCAATGTTTTTAGGAAATTTGATAGTACCTGGTCGAGAATCATTGCTCTGTCCTAAGTGCTTTTTATCATTAATTATGGAATTTTGTAGTAATAACCAATTATGCTCTGTTGACTTATGTATTTGCACATTTGAGATACTTAATAGTTTCATTTAGAGTTAGAGAATGCTTATTACATGTCAAACACCCTGTTTTTTTTCACTGTTTATCTCATGGTGATTTATTTTTGATCCATTTTGCCACTCTGTGTCTCTTAACTGGTGCATTTAGACCATTGACATTGAGAGAGATTATTGTCATGGGATTTTTGTGCCATCTTTCTGTATAGGTTGGTTGTTCTTTTGGGTTATGTCTCGCTTTTTTTTTTTTTTAACATTTTATTATACCACCGTGAGATATACAATTACAATGCTGTTCACGCTAGGGGGTTTCGGTCACACAGTGTTCCAGCACCTCGCCCTCCACCAGTGCCCCCAGCCACCACCCATGTCCCCAATTCCCTCCCCTCTCCCACATCCTGCCTAAATGGCAGGTTCTTTATCTCCTCTCCTCTCCCTCTCTCTCTCCCTCCTTCTCCCACACATTGTGGGTTGCACTACGCACACTTAGAAGCCATCATTTGCATTTTTTTTTATCTGTATTTAATGCTCAGTTCTATGTTAGCATCAGAACTTTAGACATTTATTCACACATGTTCCCTTCTCTATCTAAACTAACCTCCTGACTCCCACACGCTTGTGGTAATTTCCAGTTTCGGTAAGATCACCTAGTATATTTATGTCATGCAAATAAATGCAGTCATTCTATGTCTCTCTCTTTCCTTCTGACTAATTTCACTTAACATGATTCTTTCCATATCCATCCATTTATAGCAAAATTTCATAACTTCATTTTTTCTGACAGCTGCATAGTATTCCATTGTGTAGATGTACCACAGTTTCTTTATCCAGTCATCAGTTCTCAGGGCATACTGGTTGTTTCCAGGTTCTGGCTATTGTGAATAGTGCTGCTATGAAAATAAAAGTGCTGGATTGTGTTTCCGCTGTGTGTTTTTGGCTTTCCAGGGGTATATTCCCAAGAGCGGTATGGCTGGGTCAAAGGGGAGCTCAATTTCTAGTCTTTGGAGGAATGTCCATATTGTTTTCCAGAAAGGTTGTGCAAGTCGAGCATTCCCACCAACTGTGTATGAGAGTCCCCTTTTCCCACATCCACACCAGCACTTGTTGCTTTTACCCTTTTGGATATGGGCCATTCTCTGTGGTGTGAGGTGATATCTCATTGTTGTTTTGATTTGCATCTCTCCTGATGATTAGTGATGATGAGCATTTTTTCATATGCCTTTTTGGCCATTCGATTTCTTCCCTTGTCAAAGTTTCTGTTCATCTCCTCTCCCCATTTTCTAATGGGGTTGGCTGTTTTTTCTTATGTATTTGTACCCTCTTAGACATGGGGCAGAGCAGTTCCTTGCTCTCCCTGTGCCCAGCCGTTCATGAGGGCAGTCGGGAGGCATGGTGGGTTCTAGCCTCGGCCCACCACCCCGGCTGAACCTCACAACAAGCCAGACGACCCCCACCCACTCCATGGGTGCCGCCATTTTCCGCGATCCGGACTTCCCTCTCTTCAGAACTCCACCCAGCCGACCAGCCCATCACAGCCCGGATCATCGACACCCACCCTGCAGCAATTTCTTCCTCAATCCAGCCCAGGTACGCTGGTCCAGAGACTCTTAGACATGGGGCAGAGCGGTTCCTTGCTCTCCCTGTGCCCAGCCGGACATGAGGCAAGTCGGGAGGCATGGTGGGTTCCAGCCTTGGCCCACCACCCCGGCTGAACCTCACTACAAGCCAGACGACCCCCACCCACTCCATGGGTGCCGCCATTTTCCACATCCGACTTCCTCTCTTCAGAACTCCACCCAGCCGACCAGCCCATCACAGGCGCCGGCGCCGCAAGCGGCCACTGCGGTTCATCAATAAATGCTTTATTTGGAGGTGTTTAAATAATATGCCTCCCTGTACGGCAAGCCTAGCAAGCTGCTCGTGTTGTATTTGACATGCCAAATGCCAGTAACAATTATATTAGGTCATTCCCTTGACCTAATATAATGGTTTGAGGCTCTTTATGTTCCTGTAGCAAGCCGATGCCCTTTGCTCTACTGGCATGAGACAGGACATATGGAGATATTACTGTGCCCGTGCTTCTAGCCAATAGATGATTAACGGGAAGATCGTGATCGTGGATCGTGGATCGTGATGGAGAAGATTATGTTGAGTGAAATTAGCCAGAAGGAGAGAGACAGATACAGAATGACTGCATTTATTTGCATGGCATAAATATATATGTACATATTATGATACCAATATCCAAGGTCAAGTGAAACATATATCAGGAGGTCATGTCAAAGGTGGAAATTATCCCAAACGTGTGGGAGTCAGGAGTTTAGGTAAGACAGAAAATGGAACAGGTGCTAATAATTGTCGAGGGTACTAGTGCCAACCTAGAACTGAGCATTAAATAGAGGCAAAAGGATACACATGACAACCTTTTGAATGTTCTTTAATCCATAGTCTGGAGGGAAGGAAAAAGAGAAAGAGAGAGAAAGGGAAAAGAAAAAAAAAGAACCTGCCATGGAGGTGGGCTGGGGAAGGGGGGAGGGAACCGGGATGTTGGTGGTGGGAGATGGGCACTGGTGGAGGGACGGGTGCTGGAACACTGTATGACCAAAAACCCAAACATGAACTTTTTAATTGTATATCTTTTTATTTGTATATCTCACGGTGGTATAATAAAATACTTAAAAAAAAAATAAAAATTAAATTTAAAAAAAAAAACAACAGGAAGTGGAAAGAGCTCAAATATGCATGAACTGATGAATAAATAAAAAATTTAGAATTTCCATACAAAGAATATCACAGCACTTAGAAGAATGAAGTTCCATATAAGCTTTTACTTTTGGATTGAATCTTTGAGGCAACAGTTGAAGAATCTATTAAAAATAAATGTCTAGAATAGGTAAAATCGTAAAATAGAGAGTAGCTCTGTGTTGTTTACAGTTGATATGTGGAGGAATGGAAATGACTACAAATAGCTACATTCTTTTTGGATAATAAAACGTCCTACAATAAGGTACTATTAGTACAC
>JAJIBD010007348.1:0-122662 GCA_021461705.1 Cryptotis parvus | reverse complement strand
CCATGGCCCTTGCCCTGGGCCATCCGCTCCTCAGAGCCCCGGGCGGGCCGAGGCTGCGGTCCAGTAACATGGTTCTTTCTCTTGTCTCCTTTAGCGTTAAAAAAAAAAAAAAAAAATAACAGCAACAAAACCAGGATAAGGGACATTTCAAAAGGGGGAGAAAAATAAAAACTGAAATTCAAATTCTGAAAATATCTTGCCTTTTTATTAATCACGTCATCTAACACCAATTAAAAAAAACAAATACGTGAATATGATATAAAAATACGCACCCCGGGTTGACACGCTGTTGCAGGCACAGTTATCTCACAGAATATGTGTTGGGGGCCGGGAAGGAGTTTATTTGTGTTTTTGCTTCTCTTTTAAAAAAAATCCACAGCAGTGCAAGTAGGGCCGGGGTGGGTGGGGGAGCAGGAGGATTCTTTAGCAGCAAAATGTCCAAGGCTCTAATCACCACCAATCAACGGATACTGGGTTTGGGGGAGAAACAAAGGGGGGTGCTGCCGCCCGCCGGCCTCATCACCGAGCCCTGTGGTCACTGGGAAAGGGCGTGCTTTAGGACAGGGGCGGCGCGGCACGTGGCCCCGAGCCTCGGTCGCGCTGTCATTAAATATATGTACAGGAACCGGCTCCTCTTGGCGTGTCCCCGTGGCCCACTGCATGGCGGGGGCGGGCCGGGCGCTGGGCAGGGCCACGCTGGCCTCCAGCATGGAACAGCGTGGTCGCCGCAGGGGGCTGTGGCCACGGCTCCTGGCTCGGCTGTGGCTGGCGGAGGGTGGGCCAGTGGGCCGGGCTAGTGGTCACTGTTCTGCTTCTCTCGCATCCAGGCGTGGATCTGCTCCTTCAGCTCTGGCACTGCGGAGAGAAGAGGCGAGATATCACGGGGGCGTCCCTGGAGTCCTGTGGGGTCCAGGGTGCAGGAGACTCCCCCAAGCATGACTGCTGAGAAGGTTCCAGGAACGCTGGTCAGAGCCACACAGACCAACGCTGGTCAGAGCCACACAGGCCAACGCCGCCAGAGCCACACACTGGCCTGCTTCTGGACCTGACGAGCTCCTGCCTGCTCAGGTAAGTCTGCTCTGTGGTTCTGGTGCCACTGCCTGGGGTGCCATACATGGACTCCCTTACCCGGCTCCAGCACGCCCGGCCCGCGCCCCTACCCCGCTCCAGCATGCCTGGGCCTGCGCTCCCTACCCGGCTCCAGCATGCTTGGGCCCGCGCTCCCTACCCGGCTCTAGCATGCTCTCGGTCAGCGCCTGTCGGTTGAAGGGGTCCGTGGGGGAGTTGAGCAGGTGCCGCAGGATGATGGCACGGTCCATGATGGTGCCCGAGGGCAGCCGCACGGGGTCTGTCATCAGGGTGTCCATCAGCGGGTCTGCGAGACAGAGCCAGAACCCTCAAACACAGCTCAACTGGACAGAACACTGAGGCCCCGTCCACAGGAGGGCGACGCGCCTGGGCAGCAGTAGCAGAGTCTGGAGAGAGGCAGCAGGGCCCTGCCTGGGCAGCCTCCCCAGGGGCCAAGGGCAGAGGGGCGGAGAGCGGCCGCCTGGGCAGCCCGACATGCTTGAAGGGTGCAGAGATGCCGCCTCTGAGCTGTCACTTAGCACCAGAAACGCGAGTCAGACACACAAAGGGCACGTGATCTCCGGTTCTCTCCAGGGGGCTCTGCTTTGGGGTCGGGCTAAGGACTGTTTTGTTGCCGTCTGGGCCACACCAGCAGTGCTGGGGGCCCATATGAGGTGTCAGGGATTCAAACGCGCATCACAGAAGCCTTCACCTCTGCACCGGCCCAGGCCTGTGTTTTTGTTTATTTAAATACGTGAAAATCTAAGTCGATGTAACTGAAAGCAAAACGCTTGGGGCCGGAGGCGATAGTCCAGCGGGAAGGTGTTTGCCTCACACGCAGCCGGGCCTGGGTTCGGGTCCCCCGCATCCCATATGGCCCCCGAGCACCGCCAGCGATTATCGCACTCCCTATAAAGACACCCCACACAGATCCTGGAAGGCACTGGGCCCGCTGAGCTCCCCCCCCCCACTGCGCCGCAGCCTCTCACCCTCGGAACTCGTCGGGCGCCGTCGCTGTAGTCGACCTCAGCACGCTGCGTTCTGGGCCACGATCTCCTCCACCTTCTCGGCCAGCAGCTTGAACTTCTATGGCGATGGTGGACTTGATCCCGGCCTTCCGCATCTTGGAGATGACCTCCTCGAACAGCTCCTTGCTGTAGGACCTCTGCCAAGCAGCAAGGAGAGACGCAAAGGCATCTCTCTTTGGGCGGAGCAGAGCAAGCCACGGCCGGCCAGGAGGGGGCGTCTTTCCCCCTAAGACCACAGGGGCCCCACAAAACCGCACAAGGAAATGGGGACGGAGACGGTGCAGGGGACAGTCTCACATCAGGTGACCCGCAGGGCACCCCCAGCACCACCTGGTCTGACCTGAGGCCCCAGACGGACAAAACACCCTGAGAAGTCGGGGCTGGCAGCCCACTGAGGATACCCCAGCCTACACCCCCTGTCCTGACCAACGGCTGCTGTATGGGCTCTCAAGGCCCAGCGCTCTGGGGCGGGGCCCTGTCAGGATTATCAGTGCTGACCCCCGCTCGGTGCCCACGGCGGCCGCCAGAGGGCACGTGGTCAGCCTCGCTGCAGTGCGAGGAACAGGAGGGAAACTTGCCGCCAGCTCCGCCACACTCGGACCCGCACCGCCACGACACTCGGCCAGTCTGCGACAGTGCGGGGACTTCAGAGACATGCCCTGGGCCGCGGCTCGACTCAGTCACCAAACACACGGCCCTGCTGCCCACGCCCACCCCGGGAGGTGCACGTGACACCGAACACACACACACACACACACACACACACACACGGCGCTTCACAACAAAAACACAAAGAACCCACTTTTGTTGCGGGGGCAGGGGGCACACCCAGTGTTGCTTAGGGCTCACCTCCTGGCTCAGCGCTCATACAGGGCACCAGGGACAGAACCGGCTGGCGGCCTGCAAGGCAAGAGCCCTACTCACTGCACCATCTCCCTGGCCCCCAGACGCGCTTTCCAAGCATGGAGAAATGGTTAAGCAAGAGACAGGTCTGGGCGGGCAGGAGAGGCGAGGCGGCCCGTCACTGGGGTCAGGACACCGGCCCGACACAGATGCTGCCTGTCCCCGTGGGCCCTGTTCCATTTCAAGTCACAACACAGTCACTCCTCCCAGGCCCAGGTGGGACGTCCAGGGACAGATGGCCGAGGCTCAGGCAGCCCCGAGGGCAGCACCCGGCCCCCCACTGACCTGGTCGTCGGCAATGGCCTTAGCAAAGCGCCAGCAGTCCAGCTGCAGGTAAATGTCTGTCAGCTGGTCGAGCAGCTTCTTGGGCTCAAAGCCATATTTTTCGGGGTTCTCGACCTTGAGGTCGCGGCACTTGGGGCCGCACAGCTGCTGGAGGTTAAAGTTCAGCATCGCGGCCAGTCGGGGTCCGAGTTCCTAGGAAGCCACAGGACATGACAGGACACGGTGAGGGGGCCCCAACGCACAGAGCTGAGGGACAGGCGCGGCGGCGGCCCCTGAGGTCGCCCCCAGCGCTGGGCACCCACAGTCCGGGCAGGGTCCAGGCCTTTCCTCCTGCTCTGCCACGCCCACGGCTCTATGCCACTCAGTGCATGCAGCCAGGGACAGGGCGGGCACAAATGCCAGCCAAAGGCGGGCCCTTCCTTACGCTCTCAACGTCACCGAGAAACCGGTCGGGGAAAAGTGACTCTTAAGCTCACGGTCACAGTCACTGAGCTCCCGGGGACGCTCTGGGCTGACACTGAACACGTTCACTTCCGGCAAACGTCAAGGGCCTGAGTGTCACACGGGTGTGGCAAAGGAGCAGGCACAGAACGTTAACTGTGCGGCTGCTGGAGGGTGGGACACAGGTAGGCCAGGTGGGATGCCGAGACACGAGGACAGAGAAGGAAAGGAATCCCGGGGAGAAGAGAACGGAAGGAAAGGGCGAACAGGCCCCGGGCTCCAGTCATGGGGTGACACGGCCGAGCGGCAGATATCCGAAACACTGGCTCAGCAACACCGAACACACGGAGCTCTGTAACATGTCGGTCAAGCTGCCAGGTGGGGCTGGAGCGGGCTGGTGGGGGAGGGACTCGGGACTCTGGAGGAAGCTGACCCGGGTGGTGGGATCCATGCGGAAACACGCCTTAAACTCAATTAGCAGTAACTTGGAAAACCACAGTTCTTTAAATTTAAAAAATTATTTAAATTATAAACTTTTTTTTTTTTACTTTTTGCTTTTAAGGTCACACCTGGCAATGCTCAGGAGTTTCTCCTGCACTCAGGAATTACTCCTGGTGGTGCTCAGGGGACCATAGGAGATGCCAGGGATAGAACCTGGGTTGGTTGGCTGCATGCAAGGCGAACGCCTCTCCCGCTATACTATCACTCCGGTTCCTAGAAATAGAATTTTAAAGCAGGACAAGCAGGCAGGACGCTCACCTCGCATGAGGCCAACCCGGGTTCGACCCTCAGCCCCTGCACATGGCTGCCCCAGCTCTGCTAGGAGTGATCCCCGAGCACAGAGCTGGGACTAAGTCCTGAGCACCGTTAGATGTGGCGCCTCCCCCAAAGAAAAAACAGAAAAAGTATTTTTTGTGTCTTACAGTCTTTTTTTTTTTTTTTTTTTTTTTGCTTTTTGGGTCACACCCGGCGATGCTCAGGGGTTTCTCCTGGCTCTGCACTCAGGAATTACTCCTGGTGGTGCTGGGGGGACCATATGCGATGCCGGGATCGAACCCAGGTCGGCCGCGAGCAAGGCAAACGCCCTAACCACTGTGCTATTGCTCCGGCCCCCTCGTGTCTTGCAGTCTTAAATCTAGCCCGCCAGACAGGGAGATGCGAGCGACCCTTGGAACGAGCAAGAGCCCCAGCCAACACTCCAGCCGTGGCCGCGCACTCACCGGCCTGAGGAAGGGCTTCTGCACCTGCTTGGTGAGGATGTGGAACATGTCCACCGTCTCCGTGGCCAGGGCCAGGTAGGAGCGCCGACACTCGCTCATCCTGCGCCAGCTGGGCCTGCCGGGCCTGCTGCTGGTCCTGGGGCAGGGGACAGAGGGACAGAGATCGGAGCGTGGCCGTGGTCAGCATGACACATGGCCAGCTGTGCCTGGCCCCGAATGGGCATAACGGAACCAGCCGGCCGGCAAGTTTCCAGGACAAGCGTCCTGTCCCTTGGAGGCGGCAGGGCGGCAGCCCTTAGTTTGCTTTGCGTGAGACTCAGTTTCCCCAATCGTGAAGCTGCCCCCTGGCCCCTCTGCAGGGTCACGCCCACAGGGCTGGACTCCAGGTCGCTCACTGCTCGGACCTCTGGCTCATGACTGCGTGAGTCATCCCAGGGCCGCAGCGCTGCCGCCAACAC
This sequence comes from Cryptotis parvus, assembly GCA_021461705.1. Classification (NCBI taxonomy): domain Eukaryota; kingdom Metazoa; phylum Chordata; class Mammalia; order Eulipotyphla; family Soricidae; genus Cryptotis; species Cryptotis parvus. The sequence continues at coordinate 117,259 of JAJIBD010007348.1, read as the reverse complement.
GGCACACTAAGCTTTCTGGAACTTTCCAACTGTCACGCTGCCACCCAGTGACACCCAGAGGCCACTCCAGGGCTGGAAGCAGGACAAAAAGCAAGCACACAGGAGGCTGTGGGCGTAGGTGCCCGAGACCTGCTCAAGTGTGTGGGGAGGACGAGGGACGGCTGGAGGCCGGGCTGGACTGGGCTGGGGCGCTGGAGAAGGCCCGACTCGGCTGAGAGCTGGGACAAGGCCCACAGCTCAGGTCACTGGGCTCCCAGCCCACAGACCTCAGTCCCGGGTGGCAAGTTAATTGCTTGAGCAGAGTCTCCCCACAGGGGCACTGAGCCTTGGTGGTGCCAGGCAGTGGGGGCTGGTAAACTGGGCGCACCGGAGACTCTGAGAGACGCTGCCAGGGCTGCCACCCCGGCCATTGAACCCCATTCGCTGCAGCCTGACAGCCAAGGTGGACCCCCGTATCCTGAGCGTCATCTGTAAAAGGGGGAGGAAAGAAGCCTGGAGCCCTCTGCAGGAGATGCCCCCGCCTGAACCCCGGCAAGCAGCGTGATGAGGAAGCAGGGGTGATGCGAGGCGGGAGAGGGGAGCACCCAGTGTGGAGGGTGGGAGCACCCAGTGTGGAGGGTGGGAGCACCCAGTATAGAGGGTGGGAGCACCCAGTATAGAGGGGTGGGAGCACCCAGTGTGAAGGGTGGGAGCACCCAGTATGGAGGGTGGGAGCACCCAGTGTGGAGGGGTGGGAGCACCCAGTGTGGAGGTGGGTGGGAGCACCCAGTGTGGAGGGGTGGGGAGCACCCAGTGTGGAGGGGGTGGGAGCACCCAGTGTGGAGGGGTGGGAGCACCCAGTGTGGAGGGGGGTGGGGGTTTTGGTTTTTTTGCTACTTGGGTTTATTTTTGAGAGACAGGCTGAGCAAGGCCTTACACCCAGCTAACCCTGATCTGACCTCCAGGAACCACATCCCTGAGCAGAGCCAGGTGCAAACTCTGAGCTTTGCCTATTGTAGGCCCCCTCCACCCCCCAATAAAAACCAAGAAAGCAAAAGGAAAGCCAAGACAGGCTGTGAGCGATCGGGGATGCTGGGCGGCTCCCCAGGGTGGCGGGGGCAGAGCACAGCAGGGCTGGGGAGATGTCTGGAGGCCACAGCACAGGCTGCCCGCAGGGGCTCCCCGCAGTCCCCAGCACTGACCGCCAGGAGCGGTCCTAACTCTAAACCAGCCCTGGAGAAGATTCCAGAAACAGACCATCCAACTCTTGACAAGCGGGTGGAACTGGGGCTGCGGGTCCCCCCTGCCCTTCTGTGCCTGGACACTGCCCCACGGGAGCTCAGCGCGACCCTCACCCGCTGGCAGCTGCCCCCACAGCTCCTTGTTCTTCATCTCCTCCTGCACCTCGTGGATCCGCTTCAGGGACTCCAGGCTCTCGTCCAGCAGGAACGTCGTGTCATTGATGAGCATGTTGATGTAGCGGACGAACTGCTTCCCGGAGCTGCGGAGCAGACAGGCAGACTCAGGGCGCGGAGCAGGCCACACCCATGGGAGAAGCAGCTCTTCCGGCTGATGCACCTTGACCGGGGCAGCGCCCAGGCCCTCCCTGCAGACACCCTGGGCCTGCGCCTGGGGGACCAAGGCAGGTCTACACCTCGGGAAAGAACTTTCCTTTGCCCACCTGAGAGTGGGCAAAAACAAAGAGTGCCAGCTCTCCTCTGCTCTCTCAGGCCTGAGTGCCCGCTCTCCTCTGCTCTCTCAGGCCCGAGTGCCCGCTCTCCTTTTGCCCTCTCAGGCCCGAGTGCCCGCTCTCCTCTGCCCTCTCAGGCCCGAGTGCCCGCTCTCCTCTGCCCTCTCAGGCCCGAGTGCCCGCTCTCCTCTGCTCTCTCAGGCCCGAGTGCCCGCTTCTCCTCTGCCCTCTCAGGCCCGAGTGCCCGCTCTCCTCTGCTCTCTCAGGCCCGAGTGCCCGCTCTCCTCTGCCCTCTCAGGCACGAGTGCCCGCTCTCCTCTGCTCTCTCAGGCCCGAGTGCCCGCTCTCCTCTGCTCTCTCAGGCCCGAGTGCCCTCGCTCTCCTCTGCTCTCTCAGGCCCGAGTGCCCGCTCTCCTCTGCTCTCTCAGGCCCGGGTGCCGCTCTCCCTCTGCTCTCTCAGGCCCGAGTGCTCGCTCTCTCCTCTGCTCTCTCAGGCCCGAGTGCCCGCTCTCCTCTGCTCTCTCAGGCCCGAGTGCCCGCTCTCCTCTGCTCTCTCAGGCCCGAGTGCCCGCTCTCCTCTGCCCTCTCAGGCACGAGTGCCCGCTCTCCTCTGCTCTCTCAGGCCCGAGTGCCCGCTCTCCTCTGCTCTCTCAGGCCCGAGTGCCCGCTCTCCTCTCTGCTCTCTCAGGCCCGGGTGCCCGCTCTCCTCTGCTCTCTCTCAGGCCCGAGTGCCCGCTCTCCTCTGCTCTCTCAGGCCCGGAGTGCCCGCCTCTCCTCTGCTCTCTCAGGCACGAGTGCCCGCCTCCTCTGCTCTCTCAGGCACGAGTGCCCGCTCTCCTCTGCCCTCTCAGGCCCGAGTGCCCCGCTCTCCTCTCTGCCCTCTCAGGCACGAGGTGCCCGCTCTCCTCTGCCCTCTCAGGCCTGAGTGCTCGCTCTCCTCTGCCCTCTCAGGCACGAGTGCCCGCTCTCCTCTGCCCCTCTCAGGCCCGAGTGCTCGCTCTCCCTCTGCTCTCTCAGGCCCGAGTGCCCGCTCTCCTCTGCTCTCTCTAGGCACGAGTGCCCGCTCTCCTCTGCTCTCTCAGGCACGAGTGCCCGCTCTCCTCTGCCCTCTCAGGCCCGAGTGCCCGCTCTCCTCTGCCCTCTCTCAGGCACGAGTGCCCGCTCTCCTCTGCTCTCTCAGGCCCGAGTGCCCGCTCCTCCTCTGCCCTCTCAGGCCCGAGTGCCCGCTCTCCTCTGCCCTCTCAGGCCCGAGTGCCCGCTCTCCTCTGCCCTCTCAGGCCCGAGTGCCCGCTCTCCTCTGCCCTCTCAGGCCCGAGTGCCCGCTCTCCTCTGCCCTCTCAGGCCCGAGTGCCCGCTCTCCTCCTCTGCTCTCTCAGGCCCGAGTGCCCGCTCTCCTCTGCTCTCTCAGGCCCGAGTGCCCGCTCTCCTCTGCCCTCTCAGGCCCGAGTGCCCGCTCTCCTCTGCTCTCTCAGGCACGAGTACCCGCTCTCCTCTGCTCTCTCAGGCCCACGTCCCTCCCCTGCAGAGAAGACACTTGCTAGGGTGAAGCTATCCCGACCCTCCGGGGACACAAGAGCACCACCAAGAGCGGGTGCCCTGAAGTGGGCGGAGACGGACAACAAAGGGAAGCACCAGCAGGGGCAGGGGCTGCCCCCGCCAATGCCACTGTGTCCTGTCCCCCCCAGGAGCCAGAGCCCAGCGGCTCAGCTATGTGGGGTGAGCAAGAACAGGCCGCTCTCAGGCTTTCTGTTTGTCTGCTTTTGGGTCACACCTGGCGGTGCTCAGGGGTTTTCTGCACTCGGGAATTACTCCTGGTGGTGCTCGGGAGCCGCATGGGATGCGGGGATGGAAGGCGGGTCGGCTGTGTGAGGGCAGAGCCCTCCCGGCTGTGCTCCTCCCCGGCAGGCTGGGCCCGGAGGACTGAGACTCCAGCACCCCCCAGCCCGGAGAACTGAGACTCCAGCACCCCGCGTGATCTGGGGCACGAGACGGGGCACTCAGGAGGAGCCAGCGTCCACGAGCACGGCACGGCCACCCCAGGGCCTGTCTGGCCCCCGGCAACGCCAGCTTGTGCTGCCAAGTAACTCGGAGCAGGAAAGTGAAGGATCGACTCTGATGCCCACAGAAAGCTGGCTGGGCCCCTGGCAGGAGGGAGCCCAGAGACTGGCACGTGGGTCCACAGCCTGGCTCCAAGACGGAGCGAGGGCAGAGAGGACGCAGAGGGTGGAGAAACTGCAGAACTTTCCTTTCTTCTCTTGCAGCGCTCAGGGGAGAAGAGCCTGGCAGTGTGCGGTGTGCGGCTGGCACAGACGAGGTGGGCTGCAGGCCAGGCAGGTGCTTTGCCCCCGCACCCTCTCCATAGCTCCCATCCTTCATCTCTTTGCTTCTGGAACACACCCACTCGGGACCAACGTGGTGCCAGAGAAAGCCGGTCCAGGAGTGTGTGACCGAGCCTGAGCCCAGCGCACTGGCTCTCTGGCCTCGCCTTCTTCTGAGCCATCTTTCATTTTCCTTTTGTTCCCTTTTGGGGACACGCCCCTTGGCGCTGCGGGTGGCTCCTGGCACTGCTAAACAGGCCGGGGCCAGCGCACGCAGCACTCGACAGCCGGCACTTGGCTCCTCATCCGGAAAGTGCCCCGAGGTTCCTAGTCTGAAGCTTGCTGTGGGGGACGGGGGCATCTGGGTATCCTCGACCCCTCCTTCAACACGGGCACGCAAGGAGCCCTCCAGACCCCACATGCTTCGGGGTCTGCATGCAGGGCCCCCACGAAGCATCCTGACTAATCTCAAATTCAGCCATGCTTCTGAGCATGACATTCGATTCCCAACAGCACCGGGCAGAACCACCCGGAAGCTGAGAGGCGGCGGAGCCCGTGCAGTACACACCCCCCCCCACTCACCCACACCCACGCAGCCCGCGGCCACTCACTTGAACTCCTCCATGAAGGTGCCGTGGTGCGCGACGGCTCTGCCACAGGCTCCTGAAGATGGTGCTGATGTGGTAGCGGATGGTGAACTTGTCATAGAACTTCGCTGGTGGCGCCCGTGTGCTTCGGCGTCTGAGGGAAACAGCAAAGGGACACGGAGCTGGGGCTCGTCCACCTGCGCGAAGCAGGGGCCGCCGCCAGCACCAACAAGGGGCCGGGAGCGACGCCACAAGACTGCCGTGGACGGAAGGCGTGGCCGACCGCGCGCTGCCCAGGACCCAGCTCCGGTGGCCACAGGTCAGCCGTGGAGCGAGCCCCTGGCCCTCAGGTGGTTCTGGAAACCAATTCTCATAGTGGAGCTTTGGTGGTGACAGCACCGAGACACGACAGGCTGGCAGGAGCCCAGGGGCGGGACCGGAGGAGCCTCCAGACGGAGCCCGGCCACTCCCACCCGCTGCTGCCCCCACGGTGTCCACGTGACTCGGAGCCAGGTGTCTCAGTCAGGGCGCCGAGGGGACTCGGAGGCTCCGAGCACCTCACAGAGCCCAGACGAAGCACCGGGTGATGCAGGAGGGCGAAGATGGGTCAGCAGGGGGACACGTGGCTCTGCCCCGCTGACCCCGCAGCCGGGCAGACAGGCGGCTCCTGTGCTCGCTGCGGGCTGTTCCCACTTTGTCCGGGGACACATTTTGTGACGAAGCAAGAAAAGGATCCCTTGGAGGTGAAGGGGCCAAAGAATCAACGGGGTTAGGAAGCCAGGAGGGGCGCCCGCCCTCCTCATGGGGCCACCGGCCTTGCTCACCGAGGAGCCGCCTGCTCGGGGGCGTGGACAGCGCATGGAACCTGGACATGGAGGCGCCACACCCGCAGGCCCATCCCCAGGCTCACAGGCCAGAGGACCTCACTCGCCCCGGGCGCACCCCTGAGCCTCCAGGGCCTGGGGTCTTCACGCTTGCAGCCTCTCCCGGGCCTAGCCAGGGGGCCGAGCCTCTCGTGGGGTCACTGGGGGTCCCCACTCCAAGGCCTTTTTGGGCGGCACTTGGGTGCCAGGGCCAGGCTCACTGCAGGGCCTGTGCTCCCTGGGCTGACCTGGCCCTGCTCAGGGAGACTGAGTCAACAGTCCTGCAAGGTCGAGCTTCTCTGAGGACCCAACCCCGAGAGGCGGCGGAATGTTCCAGCTCTCACAGGCGCCCCCTCTTGAGGCCAGAGTCCCCTCTGCCGGCTCCTGGCTCAGCCACAAGGTCATAGCCGAGAGCCAGCCAGTCTGGGGCCGGCCGCTCAGCAGGTGCGGGTGTCTGGGGGTGGGGCGGGGGTCAGGAGCACCAACGGCAGAGGCTGCGACCACAAGCTGGCCCTGGGCTTGCTTCCCTGACCTTTCCCAAGCTCCGGTTTCCTCCTGTAAGCTCAGGTTATTTATAGCATAGGGCTGTAGGCAGCTGTGCGCAGTGAGCAAAAAGGATCAGGGGGTTATTATTAGGACGGGTGTCGGCTATCTGACGGAGGGGCCCAGGGGGTGACCCTGCCCACCAGCTCCCCCGGAGGCTCCCTGGGCTGCCGGCCCGCCCCTCTGCTTCTTACCCATCCGACTCTGAAGCACAGTAGCAAGCTCCCGTAACTTGGGGGCGAGGTGGGGGGGGTTTACCCAGCAGTGCTCAGGGTTTGCTCCCGGCTCTGGGCTCTGTGCTCGAGGAACACCCTTGATGGGGCTGGGGAGAGCGTATGTGTAGCTCAAGGGCATCTGCTTGTTCCAGGAACAGGAAGAGCCTCAAACCATTCCTTCAGGACATGGGAATGAGGTCCGGAATAATTGCTACTGGTTTTTGGCATATCAAATAAAACACGGGTAGCTTGCCAGGCTCTGCCGTGGAGGTGGTATAATCTCTGATAGTAATTTTCTTTTCTAATTTTGGGCCACGCCTAGCAGTGCTCAGGGGTTACTCCTGGCTCTGCTCTCAGGAACTACACATGATAGGTTTGTGGGACCATATGGGATGCCGGGTGGCTTCCACCATGGTTGCTTCCATGGATCCGCATGGACCCCGCCTCCCCCCCGCCCTGCACGATGGTGCCAGCGAGTGCACACTGCTGACCAGAGCCGGCCACTGCACGTGTTCTTCCTTCCTTCCCTCATTTACCCGTCAGGTGCTACACACAGCTGACATCTACGTAGCCCTGCCCATTCCGAACAGAAGTCCAGGTGGCCCTGGTGATTCTTACTATAATCTAGGTGGCCCCGACTGTTGCAGGACATCTAAAAGCCCAAGAGCCTCTGCATCTGCAGATCACTTCGAGATAGGGGGTAGTATAAATGTGGCAGTTTATCTGACCATGTATTCTGTACTGGCTGGTATATATATTCTCTCATGCTACCACAATCATCGTGGGACTAGCTAGATCTTACCAGCATATTTGCCTGGCCACGTTGGATCCCTAAGTAATTAGACCAGAGAGAAATGCTGTTTGCCTCCAAGCAAGCAAGCATGGCTCCCCTGATAACTCAAAGGCAACTAAAATACAAAACTACCATGAAGTAGACCACCAGGTTTTTCCTATTGCTAATTTGTATCCTGAACCTGTGATAAGTAAAGCCTTTTAAAACTGCATCGTATTCCTGAGTCTTCATCCATTCCCCCGCTGGCTTCGGAGGTAGAAGGGAACTCCCTTCCGGCACTGTCGGGGACCCCGCGGCAGTCCCCGACACCCGACAACCCAAAGGTTCTATTTTTTTTTTAAGAAAGAAAAAAGTTGGGGCAGGAGTAATAGCACAGAGGGGGAGGGCGTTTGCCTTGCATGCGGCTGACCCGGGTTCGATCCCCAGCATTCCATATGGTCCCCCAAGGAGTAATTCCTGAGTGCAGAGCTGGGAGTAACCCCTGAGAAACTTCTATAGGACCAAGTTTGGCTCCTGACGATTCTCACGATCAGTCTCGGTGGTCGTCCTTGTGCATGTCCCAGAGAGGAGCTGGGACTATCACTGCAAGCCCCAACGTGCACCAGACACTGTTCCAGGTCAGGTGGGCGGCTCTGCGGTGACAGTGCGAGGCTGTGCGACGCTTCTCCAGCAGAGGGCGACAGAGAGCAGAGGCCCAGGGAGGTACACAGCAGGGAACATTCAGCAGGACGCCCTCCCCTGCACTGCCCGGCCCCTCACTCACCTGCCCCTGCCCCAGCCCCTCACTCACCTGCCCCGCCCCGGCCCCTCACTCACCTGCCCCGCCCCCGCCCCTCACTCATCTGCACCTGAGGGTCAGGGTCCCACCTGGTTCTAAGCCCTCCCTCGCATCCTTGGCGGCTGACACCCCCACCCAGTGCAGGGGCTGCTCCCTGCTCCCCCGTCTGGGTCCCCATGTTCCTCGCTTGCCTTCAGCTGATGCCTGGCAGCTCAGGTCCTTGTCACCGATCACTTGATCACTTGATCATTTGAATCCCGTTATTCATCGATTTGCTCGAGCGGGCACCAGTAACATTTCCATTGGACCCTATCACGTGCCAATGTAGCCCAATGGCATCTGGTTGATTCAGGAGTATGAAGAGCCTCAAACCGTTCCTTCAGGGTCTTGACAAGGAAGTCTGACCATCTTGTAGGTGGGCGGCCACGTAATCTTTTGACATCCCGTGGGATCCAGTCGGTAACGGCTCTAGTCCAGCGGTTGTCTCCAAATCTCATTACATGTCCAGCCCATCTGATTTTCGATGCCTTGGCAAACGAGACAGCGTCCCTGATTCTGGAATAGCGATGGAGGTCAGAACTCTGGATTCCTTCCCTCGCTTGAGTGAGGCGTGATATTCCAAGCATAGCTCTTTCGATTCCTCTCTGGGAGACCCGAATAGCATTCTCATCCTGCTTTCGTAGGGCCCAGGTCTCTGAGGCGTATGTTAATGCAGGGAGAACGGTGGAGTCGAAGAGATGTGCCCGGAGCCGGAGGTTCTTTGTCCTTTTAGCTATTTCTTCGATGCCTTTGAAGGCATTCCATGCCGCTCTCTTCCTCCTGCACAGCTCAGGTTTTAGGTCGTTCATCATGTTGGATTTCTCGACCTAGGTACACATAACTGCTGCATTCAGAGATGTTTGTTCCATTGAGAGTGAATGGGGCCTCAGGAACTAGTTCATTCTTCATGAACATTGTTTTCTTTAGATTCAGCTGTAGACCTATCTTTCCACATTCTCGGTCGAAGTCAGCCAGCATTTGTGCCGCTTGGCTAATGTTTAGTGTTATTAGAACGATGTCATCAGCGAAGCGGAGGTGGTGTAGTTGCCGACCATCTATCTTCACTCCCATTCCTTCCCATTCTAATTGTTGCATGATGTTCTCGAGGGTGGCGATGAAGAGTTTTGGTGAAATGGTATCACCCTGCCGAACCCCTCTTTTTGACATCAATGATCACTTGCTTGTAGAATGGTGAGATCCTGGTGGTGAATCCGTAACACAGCTCACGAAGGATCTTGATGTATTGGGTTTGAACACCCTGTTTGGCTAGGGCTTCGATGACCGCTTCAGTCTCCACAGAATCAAAGGCTTTCTTTAAATCAATGAACATGAGAGAGCAGCATCTTGTACTCCCTACAAACCTCAATGAGCTTGGTTATTGTGGATATGGTCGATTGTGCTGATTTCTTTCCGAAGCCTGCTTGCTCGCATGGTTGTCCTTCATCTAGTGTTCTGCCAATCCTGTTCAGGATGACTCGTGTAAACAGCTTGTAGATGACGGACAACAGACAGATGGGGCGATAGTTGCCGATGTCGTGAATGTCTCCCTTCTTGAACAGTAGAACTGTCCTGTTGGTTTTCCAGTGGGAAGGCACCTTGCATTCGGACAGGTAGCATGTGAAGAGCAGAGCCAGTGTATTGATGAGTACCAACGGCAGATTTTTCAGGTGTTCTGGTCTGACTTGTCTGGGCCTGGTGCTGTTCCCTTCTTTACCGAGGATTTCAGAAGGGAGAACATTGGGAATGACATATCCATCCTGTGGAATTTGGTATGTGGGCAGGTGGACGTGGCTATCAAAGAGATCTGAGTAGAAGTCATGGATAATCTTCATTGCCTTTCTGGAAGATGTGATAGATCCATCAGGGCGTCGGAGGGCAGTCATCTTGGTTTTATAGTTGGCAAAGGACAGGCGGGCGGTGCAAATGCTTTTCCCGGCTTCTGCTGCATCTTCCAGTATTTCTGCTCTTCTGTCTTTGAGGTCTTCTTTTTATCGCTTCTCTGCACCGTTTAGCAAGCTTGGACGTTAGCATTTGGTCTCCTGAGGGCTCGCGCCTTGCCACATTGATGAATGAGCTCGAGAGTTTCTGAAGACAGGCGTCCTTTTGTGCCTTTCTCTCTCTAGGCATTCTTTTTTTTTTTTTTTGATGCATGCATTTATTTTTATTTTTCAGTCTCTCTTTGGAAAGGTTGCATAGCATGTGCCTTGTTTATGCATCTTGCATTTTCACTAAGTTTTCTGGGTCAGTAACTCAGCATATTAATTCTATTCGCAAACCCCAAAACAACAACAAATTCAAAAAACAGCAACAAAACCCAAAACTGCTGTACAGTGTTTATGTCATGAATTTTCAATTCTTATTTTAATCATCATCTTTTTTTTTGGGGGGATGTTTGGTTACACCCAGTGATGCTCAGGGGTTACTCCTGGCTCTATACTCAGGAATTACTCCTGCTGGTACTCGGGGGACCATATGGGATGCCCTGGTCAGCTGCATGCAAAGCAATTGCCTTATCTGCTGTGCTATGTACTATATATCTGCTATAGCACATGTTGCTATGTATCATCATTTTTTTTCCGATTTTATTTTATTTTATTATCCCCCCCCAAATATTGTTACACCATTTTAGACATACAATTGAAAGATGCTCATGTAGAGTTTTGGTTCTACAGTGTTCCAACACCCATCCCTCCACCCAAACCCATCTCCCATCACCAATGTCCTCACCTCCCTCCCCCTCCCACACCTCAACTATTTGGCGGGTTCTGTATGTCATTTCTCTCTTCTTTATCTCTCCCTCCCGCCAAACTTTCCTGCTCTTTGTGGAATTCAGTGCATTAAAAGACATTTCTGTTTCCACTATTTTAATGGACAAGCGGCGCTGTGCCAGGGCTCAAACTGGTTTTGCTCTGTTGATCTGGTCGTGAGGCAGTTTCCCAGCGTCCGGACAGCGAAAATGGTGGCTAGTGTGATGGGCGAGTCTCATCCGGCTGCTTCTGGGACCCCCCAGAGGTGACGGGCCCACTCCCAAAACCCATCTGCCCTCCTGGGGGTCCCCTCTTCAGCTGGGCCCGGGCGAGCCGAGTTCCAGCCTCCCCAGCCGCTTCATGTTATCTCTCTCGGCATTCTTTGCACAATCATGGAGGTGCTGAACCAGTCGGTTGTACTCTTCATCGATGTCGCCAATGGTGGTATTTTCCCATGTTGCTGCAATGGTGCCAAAGAGTTCCCAGTTGGTAGTCGTTTTGGGAGTTCTCTTCTTAAACTTTGCAGCCTTTTCTCCCTGTTGCGGGAAGTAGAATTATGCACGAAGGAGACGGTAGTCCGATCCTGTTTGGAATTTGGGGACGACAGCAACATCGGTCAGACAAAACCGTCGACTGAAGATGATGTGGTCAATTTCATTGTGGAACTGTCCAGCAGGAGATTCCCATGTCCAACGTTTCGCTTCAGCCTTCTGGAACTGTGAGTTCCCATGAATGGTCTTGGTGGACATGATGAACTCAGATAGTCTCTCACCCCTGTTCGTTCCATTCTAGGCCATGGGTCCCGATGTGGAGTTCATCAGCCGATCTTCTTGGTCCTATCTTGGCATTAAAATCACCATGATCTTGTAGAATGTGTGATCTTTTCTATAGAACTCCTCCAGTTCCATGTAGAATTTCTCAATTTCATCTTCCTTGTATGTGGATGTTGGTGCATAGACAATGAAGATGAAATTGCTGGCAGTGGGCCACACCTCTTCAAGTGTAACCGTCCTATCTGGTGTGTTAGGCATTCAAATGAATCAATGTTGACGGCCATGTTCGGTCGATGTTATCCATTGTCACCGATGGGAGGACAAAAAGGGACGACGATGGCCCTGCTATCCCGAGTGGCCTGACACGAGCGCCCAACGCTTCCAGACACCTTTACTGATTGTTTCGGAGCACGAGGAGGAGGGCAGAGGTTCTGCAGGTTCGCCTGGTTTGGGGCCACCCGGGGTCCTGCTGGATCTGCTCAGGGTCCCCTCTGGCAGGGCTGGGGACCATACGTGCTGCCGGGCACGAACCTGGGTGGGCTGCACACAGGCCCCACCAGCTGAACTGCCTCAGGCCCTGGCTCCTTTTTTTTCTTCTTTTTAGTTCACACCCGGCGATGCTCAGGGGTTACTCCTGGCGGTGCTCAGGAAATCCCCTGGAATGCCAGGGATTGAACCCGGTCAGCCGTGTGCAAGGCAAACACCCTCCCTGCTGTGCTATGGCTCTGGCCCCATGGCCCGATTTTTGCAGTCATTTTATCACCAGGCACTCCTCGTACTGAGCGGCTCCACGGGCAGAGAGGCAGCTCAGAGCGGCACACAGCGAGGGCTGGGCTCCACCTCCAGCACCCCAAAATCAATACACCAGAGGACTCAGGTTGGCCCAAGAAGGCCAGGAGGTGACGAGACGCCCACAGTGAGGGGGAACCCCGGGAGCTGGGAGCCAGGTGGGGACAGCACGCGGTCACCTGCCCCTGCGGTCAGAGCCTGTGCCACTTCCTGGGCCACGCAGGCAGGGGGTCAGCACCGGGGGCACAGTGCCGGAAGGAAGCAGATGCCCCTCGAGGGGGCCGCCCCGGAGGCAGGGTCCTGTGTGGCAGGCGCTGGCTGCAGGCCAAGCAGCAGCAACAGAGCACATGCGGGTTTCAAGGCAGATGAGCGGGTGCAGACCGGCGCGGGGGGCCCAGTAACATGAGCAGATGAAGCGCCAGGTGAAAGCTGCAGACCCGTGGGCGCCGCCTGGCGGGGCCGAGAGCTGCGGGTGGGAGAGCGACCGTTTTCACAGCATGGCAGCAAGGAGGGACCTGACTTTATTGCTTTTTGGGCCACACCCAGCCGTGCTCAGGGGTTACTCCTGGCTCTGCACTCGGGAATTACTCCTCACGGGCTTGGGGGACCCTATGGGATGCCGGGGATCGAACCCGGGCTGGCCATGTGCAAGGCAAACGCCCTCCCCCGCTGCACTATGGTTCCCGCGCAGGAGGAACTTGACAGTCGGGCGGCACGAAGGCACGGAGCCGCGGTGGGGCGGCCAGTCCTTTCTGAGTAGGGCCCCCAGAACCAGCTGACTTGGGGGAGATGAGAGGGCACACGCCCATCTGTGCTCTGGGCTTTCTTCCTGGCTGAGCTCAGGGTGCCCTGGACATGCTCAGGGGACCCTAGGCCAGGCTGGAGACCCACACGGGGCTGGCTCGCACACGGTGTCTTAGCCCCAGCACCATCTCTCCGGCCCCCCAAGCACCAGCCTTGACAAACTCCCCAGTGCCCCCAATGGCGGAAAGTGGGTCCCATGGAGTGCTGTGAAATGAAGGACCCAGCCTGTGTGAGCGAGGAACTACTCACAAAACCCTCAACGGGGCTGAGGCACCTGACTTCAGCGCGCCCACAGAACCCCGGGACCCACACGCAGGCGGAGGCCGCGATTCCCGAAGGGGAAGTGTCCCCCGGAAAGTACCTGTATAGAACTTCATGAGGGACGGGACCAGCAGCTTGGTGGACAGAGGGTGGTTCTCGATCATCTCGAAGAACTTCTGCGTCCCGCGGCTGCACGGCCGGGTTGCTCATGAACATGACCTCCACCAGCTTGGCCACCAGATACGGGTTGCGGATGTAGTTCTGGTTGCACAGCATGACCACGAGGAACATGGCAATGTCCTGAGTGCAGGGCTCATAGAGCACCTGAGGAGAGTACCTGAGGAGGCACCTGAGGTGAGTACCTGAGGAGATACCTGAGGGGAGTACAGTACCTGAGGAGATACCTGAGGGGAGGACAGTATCTGAGGAGATACCTGAGGGGAGTACCTGAGGAGATACCTGAGGGGAGTATCTGAGGAGGCACTTGAGGTGAGTACCTGAGGAGATACCTGAGGGGAGTACAGTACCTGCGAGATACCCGAGGGGAGTACCTGAGAAGGCACTTGAGGTGAGTACCTGAGAAAATACATAAGGGGAGTACCTGAGGAGGCACCTGAGGGGAATACCTAAAGGGAGCACCTGAGGAGGCACCTGAGGGAGTACCTGAGGAAAATACCTGAGGAGGTACCTGAGGGAAATACCTAAGGAGGTACCTGAGGGGGCACCTGAGGGAATTACTTGAGAGGAACACCCGAGGGGGCACCCAAGTTGAGTACCTGAGGGAAATACCTTGAGGAGGCACCTGAGAGGGCAACTGAGGTGGGTACCTGAGGGGAGCACCTGAAGAGGCGCAAGAGCGGGCAGTGAGGCGGGGAACCCCTCAGTGGTGGGAGCCACTGAGCACGTAAGAGGAAGAGCCGGGACAGGGACCCTCTGCGCAGAACCTGGGGAGGGTCAGAGGCCCGTGGCATGGCCACTGCTTGGCGCTGACCCGCAGACAGACCCAAAGGGATTTTTACCAAGAGTCTCCCTACCACAGAGCTGTAAAGGGGACCGGACACCAGCCACCGGTTTCAGTTTTGGGGCCACACCCAGAGGGGCTCAGGGCTTACTCCTGGCTCTGTGCTCAGGAATCACTCCTAGGAACCGTATGGGATGCCAGAGGTTGAACTATTCTCCCCAGCCACACCATTTTCATTTTTATTTTTTTTTTTAATTTTTTTATTATACCACCGTGAAACATACAATTACAAAGGTGTTCATAATTGGTTCTTGGTAATACAGTATTCCAGCACCCATCCCTCCACCAGTGCCCCATTTCTAACCACCAATGTACCCTCCCCCCCTCCCATCCCCCACCCGCCTTAATAGCAGGTACCCCAGTTTCCTCTCTTTCTCTCTCTATCTCTCTCTCTTGTCTCTGCATCTCTCTCCCTCTTATTTTACACATTGTGGCTAGCCCTGCAGATAGTTAGAGTTAATCACTTAAGTCTCTTTGTGTATATTCAGTGGTGAGTTTTAATCTGCCATTACAATTTCCCATATTTATTAAAACACTGGTATCTATATCCTATTGATGAATGCAGTCATTCTATATCTGTCCTTTTCCTTCTGACTAATTTCACTCAGCATGATAGACTCCATGTCCATCCATTTGCAGGTAAATTTCATAATTTCATCCTTTCTGACAGCCGCATAGTATTCCATAGTGTAGATGAACCACAGTTTCTTTAGCCAGTCCTCTGTTCTCGGGCATTTAGGTTGTTTCCAGATTTTAGCTATAGTGAATAGCGCAGAGATGAATAAAGAAGTACAGATAGTGTTTCTGCTATGTGTTTTTCGGTCTCTAGGGTATATTCCCAGGAGTGCTATTGCTGGATCAAATGGGCATTTTCATTTTTAGACTGTGAAACATCATTTAAAACTCCATGCAAGTCTCTAAGCTTTCTCCAATTCCACACTGGAGAATGTGGGTTGGTTTTTTTGGGGATGACTTTTCCTTCTTTATTCGGCCACACCTGGCAGTGCTTCGAGCTTTGCCCTGGCTCTTCCTCAGGGACCACTCCTGAGGGGTGCTGGGGAAGGAACCTGGCTTGCCTGTAAGCGAGGAATGTGCCGTAACCCCCTGCACTATCTTTCTGGTCCCTGTGAGAAAGATTTTTGGTGAAAAATAATGTGGATGTGTATTTCTCTGGCTTTTCAATGCCACTGACACAGTTATAATCTTTTTGTTTATAAGAAGCAGATTTCCAGAGAACAGCCCACTATCAACACTGCGCGCCTTGCTTCTGCCTATGACAGGGCTTGGCCCGCTGCCTAAGTTGCTTTGATTTCCCCGCCCCACATCTAAAACCTCTGCACTGACGACACTGTCCATGATAATGAACGAACACCATATGTTAGTACCACGTAACATGTTAAAGGTACTTACTGTACAATAAAAAATAAAAATTCAGCAACGTCTTCTACATAAAACTCGGGCAATGCTGCAAACACCTTGGGGACGTCTGGACTCAAAGGCAGTGTCACACTGGTGGAAAAGAGAAGCACGGTCACCAGCGAGGTCATGGCGTCTGGCGCGAAATACCTTCCCTGACGGACATGCCAGGGTACTCTCAGTGGGGAAGCCCCGTCCATGCAGACAGCACCTGAGCCAAGAAGGCCACGAAGGGCAAAGTGGACGGCACACAAACTGTTTCTGTGTGTGTGTGAGAGAGTGTGTGTGTGAGTGAGTGAGTGTGTGTGTGTGTGTGTGTGTGTGTGTGTGTGTGTGTGTGTGTGTGTTCTGGGTAGCGGACCATGGGCAAAGTGCACTGCACACAAACTGTTTCTGTGTGTGTGTGAGAGAGTGTGTGTGTGTGAGTGAGTGAGTGTGTGTGTGTGTGTGTGTGTGTGTTCTGGGTAGCGGACCATGGGCAAGTGCACTGCACACAAACTGTTTCTGTGTGTGTGTGAGAGAGTGTGTGTGAGTGAGTGAGTGTGTGTGTGTGTGTGTGTGTGTGTGTGTTCTGGGTAGCGGACCATGGGCAAAGTGCACTGCACACAAACTGTTTCTCTGTGTGTGTGTGCGTGTGCGTGTGTGTTGGGTAGCAGACCACGGTTTGCTGGGATGGTATCGGGGCTGTCCACGCTCAGGCAAAGCCTCACACGAGGTGTTTATCCCCGCAGCACCTGTTCTTCCTGTCCCTGACTGCCTGCCAAGCGTAAGGGAGTAACCGACACGGGAAGGGCACATAAGGCTCACACTTGTCTGTGCCACCTTTGTCACTCATGCAGGTGTGTGTCAACCTTAGCAAGTCTGGTGACCGGAGATTTCGTGGCAAGAAAAAGTCAAGGCAACAGGACAGGCTGCCTGAGGACCCGGCAGGCGGCTGAGATGGCAGCGCGCCGGCTGCGCCCGACAGGCTGCTCTCCTGAACCCGGCAGCAACCTGAGGGGCCGAGCGCCATCTCCCACACTTCCCTCCTTCTTTTTTTTGGGGGGGGGTCACACCCGGCGATGCTCAGGGGTTTCTCCTGGCTCTGCACTCAGGAATTACTACTGGCGGTGCTCGGGGGACCATATGGGATGCCAGGGATCAAACCCGGGCCAGCACAGGCCAGCTGCGTGCAAGGCAAATGCCCTACCCGCTGGGCTATCGCTCCGGCCCCACAATTCCCTGCTGATACACCAATTTCATTCTTAACAAAGGGCTTCTTTGTTCTTTCATGTAATAACTGACAACAGCCACAGCCACCAGTGCTGGGTCAGCTAAGCCAGCACTCTAACCCAGCTCATTTTAAACTTAATTTATGTTAATATATGATATAGTATCAATATTAACTCACTAATATATGCTTATATATAATTTTAACTAATTGTGTGTGTATGTGTGTGTGTGTGTGTGTGTGTGTGGGTTTGCGCCACCCCATCAGTGCTCAGGGCTTTCTGGGGCTCTGCCCTCGGGGCTCCCTCTGTGGCGGAGGGTCAGCTGCACCCACAGCAAACACCTTTTCCTCTGGTGCGAAGGCACGGATGGTGTGGGAGGGACCAGCGTGGTGCCAGGACTAGACTCGTCTTGGGGGCCTGCCATCCGAGAGCCAGAGTCCAGCTCAAAACCCTCAGGGCCGCCTTCCTCGCGGAGAGGGACCCTCCCCCGACCAGGGCACGGGAATCGCCGTCCCAGGCACGGCGCGGGCGTTGCTCACTCGGGGTAGCCGGGGTCCAGCAGGCGGAGCAGCAGCTGGATGACGAGGCCATAGAAGCTCAGGCACCGCGCAGGGAAGCTCTCGTCCAGCAGGCCCGCGTCGGCACAGGCCTTGCAGCGTACCAGTTTCTATGGGAGCAGGGAGGGGCAAGATCAGCCGAGACTAGCTCACAGCAGCCACACGGCCGGGAGAGGCCCGAGCTCCAGGCACTGGTCAGGCCCCAGAGCAGAGCCGGAGGCGGCAAGCCTGCAGCAGCCACGTGGAGGAAGGCAGGGCCGCGGGCACCAGCTCCCAGGAGCAGTTTGGTCAACTGCATTTGAACCGGGAAAATCAGTGTCTGGAAGGCACATCTGTGCCTCTCTGCTCACGGCCGCACTCTCTGCAACAGCCCAAGTGTCCAAACCTTGGAATGTCAACACAAGGGAAACTACCGAGTGGTGTGAAAAGGCAGTCTCGAACTTGCTGCTGGGAGGCAGGTCTGATTGACGTTAGGTGGGAAAGGGGGAAAGACTGATCTCTCACACGGGGAAAATATCCCCAATAGGGGAACCGCAAATGCCTGAAGGCAACAGAAACAGAACTGGTAGGGACTGGAGCGGCAGCACAGCAGGTAGGGCGTTAACTTTGCACACAGCCCACCAATGTGCGATCCCCGGCATCCCATATGGTCCCCCGAGCACCGCCAGGAGTCATTCCTGAGTGCAGAGCCAGGAGTAAGTTCTGAGCATTGCTGAGTGTGACTCATAAAGAAAAACAAAAACAAAATGGCTCCAATTGATAGAAACCTGGAACGCTTGGGGGCTACGACCCCCACGGCAGACAGCTCTTTTTCTAAGAAATAACACTGGTGGTAGAAATAACACTAGCTGAAATAACATATGCCTGAAACTCAACCATCAGTAACTGCAAATCACAAAGTTTGCAGAAATTCTTTAATTATGTGTTAAAAACCAATAGAAATAACAAGAAATAAGCACATAAAAACGAATGAAAAAATCAAGGACTATCACGCGCGTGCCTTACCCCGAGCCTTTCCCCATGCACTGACGCACAAGGTGGGCCCCACGCCGTGTCAGGGGCTCACTCGGTCGTGGGGAAGCAGGAGGGGCGGCTCGAAGCCCGCGGGAAGCCGCCACCCACTCCGCAAGGGACAAACCTTGAGCTGCGTTTTGCAGCGTTTCAGCATCTCAGCGGTGCCTCGTGGCCAGCGGAGAGTCTTTCCACTGGCTCTCGTTATTCTTCAAGTCCTCCACGGTTCTGCAAGCAGAGACCAGCGGGCAGTGAGGGCAGGGCCGGGGTCCACCCTCCTCATCTGCTCGCGGTGACCCTCTCATCTGAACCATCTCCTGCCACCACCAAAGCCCTGTTTCAGCATCACGAAGCCAGAGCAGCTGACCACGAGCAGGTTAGGGGCTACGCGGACAGCGCTTACAAAAGTCTTCCTGACCCCTGAGGTGAGGGCGTTTCAAATGGATAGGACCTCGGATTTGATGAAACAGAATCGTCTCATGGAGGAAACACACGGTTTCCGTCTTCTGGGCAGGTGGAAAAAGCCAAAAGGCTGTCTCCCTCCGACAAGACCACACAGAGCCCAATGCAAATGGGCTTCCCTTTCTCTGGCGCTTCCCTGACAGGACCAAGGTGCCAGCTCCCCACGGCCTCCTGGTGGCAGGCGGGAGAGCCCCATGCGCCAGGCCTCCCCCATCACACTCTGAACCCCAGTCCAACGCTCTGTGCGTGCGCTTTCCAGCCCATTTCCATGCAGGATCTCACTTCCACCAAGAGGCCGAGTGCTTCGAAGGTGGAAGTGAGGAGCAGGAAGCGAGAGCCACAGAATCTTCCAGAAGCATGGGGTGGAGGGCTGGTGCCACAGTGGCTTCCTGCCAGGCCACGTCCAGAGGGGAGAGAGGCGGGCACCGGCTTTCCTTAGTATTCCATTGTGTCTGACACAACCTTGAATAACCTTTAATAACCCTCTTTCTGCTTAGCCCAGATGAACTATATTTTAAAAATGAAAAAAACACTTTTGGCCGGAGCGAGAGTACAGCAGGGAGGACATTTTCCTTGCACGTGGCCAACCTGGGTTCTATCCCCAGCATCCCATGTGATCCCTGAGCACCACCAGGAGTAATTCCTGAGTCATTCTTTGAAAAAGTGCCTCCTTGGGAGAAAGGCAGTGACTTGGGGACAGCCACCAAGCAGGGTGGGGCCCCTGCACCACAGTCCCCTGGAGCAGCAGGAGGGGGAGCCCGGGTACCACAGGCCAAATGCACGTGGCACCTTCTGGCCCCTGCAAGAGCTGCCACCCTGGAATCGTCCGTCGGGGTCCCCAGGCCTCCTGCTGCTCGGGAGGTCCTCCCCAAATACATAACACAGAGTCAAAACAAGAAAGAGCTGGAGAGATGGGTCAGGGGGTTAAGGCGTGGCCTTGCACATGGCTGACCCGGGTTCGCCTCCCTGAGCACAGAACCAGAAGCCCTAAGCACAGCTCAGTGAGGCCAAGAAAGAAAAAAGAAAGAAAGGGAGGGAAGGGAGGAGGAAGGAAGGCGGGCAAGCCAGCCTGCCCAGAAAAAAAAACCAAAATTGTAAGAAACTCCTCCTTGGGGCAGAACACTGGCTCTGCTGGGCGGGGTCCCAGGGTTTGAGGCCCCCAGTCCTGCCCGGCCCCCAGCCGTGCCAGGACTCCCCTGAACAATGCAGAGCAGCCCCCCGAGGACTGCAGATGCGGTCATGAGGAGAGTGAGAGGAAACCCCGAGGCGCCAACCCACGGGGCGCTGAGGGACGCGGCTCGTACCTGTTGAGCTCCCGGATGGCCCGGAGCCTGCGGGTGTAGCGACGGCAGCTGGGCAGGATGGAGAGGTGGTGGGCGTGCAGGGTGAGGAAGAAGCATTCCGTGGGGAACTTGGGCTCAGAAAACGGAGGCTGGTCTCCATCTAGGAAAACGGCCCCCACGTGGCCCAAATGAAGCATGGGCCGGTTCAGAACAGAAAACCTGAACTTGCCTGAGACTCAAGGACGCTTCTGGCTTTGCTCTACTAGACCGAAACAGTGGAGCAACCGCCGAGAGCTCCAGAGAGGTCAGACACTCGGCGGAGCCGGCTTCACGCTTACAGACCAGAGGGCCTCACGACACCGGGTTTGCTATTCCCACATCGAATGGTACTGGGCTGTTAGGCCCCTCCAGAGCCATTTCCCTGAACGGAATACCGTGGTTTCTGATTTCTGACCAAACAGCACTGGGAGCATTTTTATACACGACAAAACACTCCTTCACCTTTCAGCTTTGAAAGCACATTCTGAAAAGTGCAATTATTGAGAATTAGAACATTTTTGTTTGGGGGCCACACTGGTAGTGTCAGGGGTGACTCCTGACTCTGCAGATTCCGATCACTCCTGGGGCTTGGGGGGGCCATGTAGGATGCGGGGCCGAACCCAGGTAAGCCACGTGCAGGGCCAGCGCCTCCTGCTGTGCTGCTGCTTGCACGTGTCAGACCCGGGTTCAATCCCTGAGCAAGAACCAGAAGCCCTAAGGAATGACAGCGTTACGACGGCTACATATCAGGAGAACTTACGCTTGTCATCCACGCCTTCCTGTACTTAAAAATAATTTTCAGCTAAATAATGGTAACATGAGTCTTTCTACGTGTATCTAATTCCTAATGTGCTTCCCCCATAAAAATATTTATCTCTTAAGACATGAGGCTTATACAGGTTTTTCCTGGTAGAATTTCACTTGGGCCTTACGTAGTTACAGCAACTCTGTCACTGCGCAGGGCGGGCTATGATGCCTCTCTGGGCCTGGCCACTTGGTTGTTAAGGCGGCTCGTGATGGGGGCCAGAAAGACAGCACAGTGGGTAGGGAGTTTGCCTTGTGCGTGGCTGACGTAGGTTTGATCCCCCAGCATCCCATATGGTCCCCTGAGTAACCACTGAGCATCGCCGAGTGTAACCCAAAAAAAAAAAAAAAGCTAGTGATGTCAGTTCATAATGCCACCACTGCTCAGGCATCTTGAACGCCATGGAAATGTCACTAATAACATGGTATATAATGTAGAAGAAAACATGCTCATTTCTAACACCTTTAAAACAACCCTATTTAGTGGCCGGAGCGGTAGCAAAGTGGGGAGGGTATTAGCCTTGCACACAGCCAACCCGGGTTCAATCCCGGAATTCCATATGGTTCCCCGAGCACTGCCAGGAGTGATTTCTGAGTGCAGAGCCAGGAGTAACGCCTGAGCATTTCCGGTGTGACTCAAAAAAAAAAAAAAAAATGAAACAACCCTATTTAGGGCAGCAAAGACAGTACAGGGGTAAGGCATCTGCCCTGCACACAGCAGGCAGGCCACAGGTCTGGTTAGCTCATGGGCAGAGCTGGGGTCACTCCTGGGCATAGTCAGGGACAGCCCCCTGACCACTGCTAGGTGACGCCCCTGCCCAAAATTAAAAAACAAATAAATGGTACTTTCATATTTACAATTCACCAAGAGCTAATTAATAGCCTGTGAGAATTTTAATTGACATATATAAAATCTACGTGGGCAAACCAGGCCACCACAACCAACGCTATCACGTGTCTGTGTGCACGCTCATGTCCTGCAGAGAACAGGAAGTTCCGCCCCATTAGTCCTACGCTTCCATTTGGGCTAAGCTCAGCAATTTCCTTCCGTGCTAATTTTATTGTGTATCTCTGACCCACCAGGTCCCTCTCTAGAGCGGCAGAACAGTGAGTGGGGAGTACCATCACCCCGTAAGATGAATTTACGGGGCCAGCACGACTGGACAGGGGGCAAGACACTGTGACCAGCTCGGGCTCAGCGCCCAGCACCCCGATGGTCCGAGTCCACCTAGGGCGGTTCCTGAGCAGAGCCCCCCGATGGTCCGAGTCCACCTAGGGCGGTTCCTGAGCAGAGCCCCCAGATGGTCCGAGTCCACCCAGGGCGGTTCCTCAGCAGAGCCCCCTGATGGTCCGAGTCCACCCAGGGCGGTTCCTCAGCAGAGCCCACTGATGGTCCGAGTCCACCCAGGGCGGTTCCTCAGCAGAGCCCACTGATGGTCCGAGTCCACCCAGGGCGGTTCCTCAGCAGAGCCCCCGATGGTCTGAGTCCCCCCAGGGCGGTTCCTCAGCAGAGCCCCACGATGGTCCGAGTCCCCCAGGGCGGTTCCTCAGCAGAGCCCCCTGATGGTCTGAGTCCACCCAGGGCGGTTCCTCAGCAGAGCCCCCAGATGGTCCGAGTCCACCCAGGGCAGTTCCTAAGCAGAGCCCCCAATGGTCCGAGTCCCCCCAGGGCGGTTCCTCAGCAGAGCCCCCTGATGGTCCGAGTCCACCCAGGGCGGTTCCTGAGCAGAGCCCCCGATGGTCCGAGTCCACCCAGGGCGGTTCCTCAGCAGAGCCCCCGATGGTCCGAGTCCACCCAGGGCGGTTCCTCAGCAGAGCCCCCGATGGTCCGAGTCCACCCAGGGCGGTTCCTCAGCAGAGCCCCCAATGGTCCGAGTCCCCCAGGGCGGTTCCTCAGCAGAGCCCCCTGATGGTCCGAGTCCACCCAGGGCAGTTCCTGAGCAGAGCCCCGATGGTCCAAGTCCACCCAGGGCGGTTCCTCAGCAGAGCCCCACGATGGTCCGAGTCCACCCAGGGCGGTTCCTGAGCAGAGCCCCCGATGGTCCGAGTCCACCCAGGGCGGTTCCTGAGCAGAGCCCCCCGATGGTCCGAGTCCACCCAGGGCGGTTCCTGAGCAGAGCCCCCGATGGTCCGAGTCCACCCAGGGCGGTTCCTGAGCAGAGCCCCCGATGGTCCGAGTCCACCCAGGGCGGTTCCTGAGCAGAGCCCCCGATGGTCCGAGGTCCACCCAGGGCAGTTCCTGAGCAGAGCCCCCCGATGGTCCAAGTCCACCCAGGGCGGTTCCTGAGCAGAGCCGGGAGCGAGCCCTGAGAGGCTCCTAAACCAAACCAAAGATAAATTTCCAAGCAAAGGGCAGCGCTTTCACGCCACAGCCTGGCCACTCACAGAGCTCAGCCAGCCACTCCGTGACATCCTCCATCGTGGCATTCACCCGAGTCTCGTCGCTGGGGAGGACGATGCGGCAGCGAGGGTGAAATATGTAGGTGGGGTCGACGGTCTCCAGCTTGATCTTGGTGCTCAGCTGCTGCAGCGCCCAGAGGAAATTCAGCATGAACCCGTCCGTGGACACGAGCCGGTCGTCGGCCTACGGATGCAGGGAGGAGGGGGCTTGAGAAGGGGCGAAATAACTGAGGCCCCCCAATCAGCAGAAACATGAGTGTCAAATGCTCTCTCTCGCTCTCTCTCTCTCTCTCTGCCCTCGAGGAGTGTCAGAATTTGTTCCAAGAGCTTTTTTGGAGTCCCTCGTGGCCAGCAGGAGCAATCCTACTTCAACTGCCCAACACTAGGGTCCCTGACAGTCAAGCTCTCACCCACCAGCTCTGCAGAACGGCTGCAGGCAAGAGACCCCACGGGACACCAGGAGACTCGGGCACAGAGAAGTGATTACTCAGCGAAAGACCCCAGCTGCGACCTAACACCCAAGACCAGGGCCAGCCTGAGGACAATCACAGCCGAAAGACATAGAGGATGGACGCCCGTGCGCTTGGACACTCAGGCAGCCCCGTGCCCACCTGCCCGCAAGCACAGCAGTGTACAGGCCCTAACAGAAAGTCCTGGGGGCCTCCAGCTGTGGCCCCAGCCCACGGTGCCCCAGTCTCTCTCCTCTAGTGCTTCCCCGGCACCCCGCCCACCTGCCTGGCCTGCTGTGGGTCTGTCCCCTGCCCCTTACTCCTCCCCTGCCTGTCTTACACAGGGACCAAGAAACTCAGCGCCCCACTTCGTAACACAGGGCCTAGCCCAAGTGGTGGCTCCTCAGCTTTCCTGGCCCACCCCATCCTGGGAGTGGATGTCCCTTCCCATGTCCACTCGCTGGACCTGCCTCCCACAGCTGATGACTCTTGGAAGCACAGATCTACATGTCCACTTTGGCCTGCTGCACTGGGAGCTCTGAGGGCCGACGGCGTGTGCGGAGTCAGTGAGCACCAACCCCTACCTGCCCAACCCCTACCTGCATCTGGGCCTTCTTCATGTTGGCGTTGACCACGGCTGCCATGTAGCTGAGCGCGGCCTCCCGCGTCTCCCGTTCAGCAGGATACTGTGAAGGATCTTGAAGAGCTCTTGCTGCAAAGGGAGAAACAAGGACACTCCACCTGAAACGCTTCCTCTGACCGCGAGGAAAAGCTCGCTGGGCCTCCCGAGCTCTCGACACCCATTTCCACTCACGACAGGAGAGTGAGAAGCCGAGGACAAAAGGAACAAAAGCGACACGCAACTGGCATAGGAACGGGAGGTGGAGTGGGCACGGGCAGTTGGTGGCTGCGTGCAGGAGCCGCTGCTACACAGGCCCTGGCCTGGAGGCCGGAAGTGACCTGCACTCGGCTCTGACTGGCCGGTGGCAGCGGCCTGTGGCTGCTTGGGGAAAAGCCACCTCCGGCCCATCAGCGCCGGTGCACTCACCCCCTCCCCAGCGCTCGGTGCACTCACCCTTCCCCACGCTCGCTGCACTCACCCCTCCCCACGCTCACTGCACTCACCCTTCCCCACGCCGCTGCACTCACCCCTCCCCACGCCCGGTGCACTCACCCTTCCCCACACTCGGTGCACTCACCCTTCCCCACGCTCGGTGCATTCACCCTTCCCCACGCTCGCTGCACTCACCCTTCCCCCACGCTCGCTGCACTCACCCTTCCCCACGCTCGGTGCACTCACCCTTCCCCACGCTCGCTGCACTCACCCCTCCCCATGCTCGGTGCATTCACCCTTCCCCACGCTCGGTGCACTCACCCCTCCCCACGCTCGCTGCACTCACCCTTCCCCACACTCAGTGCACTCACCTTTCCCCACGCTCGGTGCACTCACCCTCCCCAGCGCTCGGTGCACTCACCCTTCCCCACGCTCGCTGCACTCCACCCTTCCCCACGCTCGGTGCACTCACCCCTCCCCAGCGCCGTGCACTCACTCCTTCCCCACGCCGGTGCACTCACCCTTCCCAGCTCCAGGTAATGCTGCAGGGACTGGCTGACCACGCGAGTATTCTCAAGGGTAATGGCTGGCCCTGAGAAATATTTTTCGACCACTTTAGCCTGACAGGAAGAAAAGGAAACCCAGTGAGTGGACTGCAGGGCCGGACATGGAGCTGAACGCCAGCGAGGCAAAGCGCAAACGGCCACGGTACTTACATCGTCTTCCGCAAAGACTGAGAAGCTAAAGAAAGCCCCCAAGTAAGACAGTCTCTGCAGCTCCCGCCCAGAGCCAGGGCTTAAGGCTTTAGGCAACCACAGCGGCAAAGCAGCGACCTATGAGGAAAAACAAAACAGAAACAAACGGAGAGGCGGTGAAGCCACTACACCAGCAAGTGCGGCAGCTGCAGCCGCAGGGAGCAGCTGGGCACCCAGCGGGCACGGAACAGCTCCTGGCACAAGGCCTGGCCCTCTGCGGGCTCCCTCCGTGGCTGGGTTGGCGCCCGCCTTACAAGGGAGACAGGCCATGTTCCTGATTCGAGATGACTTTCAGGCCACTGAGCGATCCTCGCCCTGGGATATTCCTTTAGGGCTGAAATTGACTATTCTGGCCCTCCCAGAACTTGAGGAAAAAGTCCCCGTGATTTCCCTGTGTGACTGTGACTCTGACTCCTGTGACTTGTCCAAAACACCGTCACTAAGAGCAAACAAGTAACAACTCCACCCCAGGAAAGGCCTTCATGATCTGAGAACTGCGTGGCCACCAGCCCGGCCACGGACGCCCACTGCAGCACCGTTTGGGCCCTTCTTCCCACCAGGCCACGGAGGAACAACTCCGGGAGGTGCTTACCAGATTGCACACGGGTGAGTCTTCCCAAATTTCGTCTCACAGAGCTCCCCCAAAGCCTAGAGGAGAGGAGAGACGGTCAGCAACGGCCCCGCTTGAGGCAGGCAGGCAAGCAGGAAAGGGCAAATGGGATTCCTGAGAAGCAATAAATCCAACTGCCCTGAAGGTGCAAGAAGCTGGAGCCCGGGAAGGTAAACTGAGCCACAGACCACAACTAAGGGATCTGCCACACCAGGCTCTGCCGGAGGAGCTCCCAATACAGACCGAGAAATACCCATATGGAAGCTGACCACAGGCCACTTAAGGCTCTTTTTCTCTCTGGGGCAGCTCTGTGAAGCCCTGTAAGAGTCCCCGAGCACAGGAAGGGTGCGTGTGCGGCCTGAGCGCGACCTGAGCGCGCCATTTCAGGGGTGAGTCCCCCTGAAATGTGGCTTTCATGCCTTCGTGTCTGTGCGGGTGCACGTGTGTGGCGGCTCTCTCCTCCCCGGGAAGCCCGTGTTCTCTCCTGGGCGTGCTACTCGCTCTCTCTGTCCTTCACCTTCCCTAAAAACCCTTCAAATAAAATCTGTTTTATTTTACTGCTTGTCTCCTCCTGAAATTCTTCAGAAAAGTGAAGACAAGAACCTGCAAAGCCTGAGTGAGGCCGAGTCTGCCCAGAGGGTCCGGGACAGCAGAGGCGGCTGGGGAGAGTGACCATCTCTCTCTCCTTCCGCCTCACAGAAGCCACCCGTGGGGCCCACCTACTTCACTCTCACCTGCTGGCCGAAACAAGGATGCCGACCCTAGGGTTAGTGAGGGAGGCTGGTGCCCGGGGTGGGGGTGGGGGCTAGGGGCTGATGGACATACGGGGGCACAGACGCGCACACACACACACAACCACTGGAGCTGCAGCGGGGATGATGCGGATGGTCCCAGGGAGAAGCCAAGCCCCTGCCTCCACCTACAGGGCGAGGCATGTTTCCTCTGGCGCTGAGCATCCTGGCTGGGCTCCATGACCGCAGTGCTCGTGGGCCATCCCCCACCCCAGAACGCTGAAGGCGCCATCGAGCCTCGCGCTCGCACACCGCGAGACGTCGCAGATACAAGAGGAGACCCCTCACGGATGAGCTCAGAGGACATTTCGGCTGCCGGCTCTTCGGAGACCCCCCAGATCAATGCACCTATTTTAAACCACAAATGGGTTTATTCCAGAGAATCAGCTCTCACCTCTCTCCCCCCCATCCCCTTCTCTCTCAAACTGACTCGCTCTCACCTGCTGAGTCTCACTCTCACTCTCGCCAGCACCCCTGGGGTCTCGCCACCTCTGGGCTCAGGGCGGGTCCCTGTCCTCCAGGAGAGAACCTGGGAAGACGCTCCGGCATCACCTGCCCGTGAATGTGGCTGCAGGCAGCTAAACTGAGCAAACCCAGCTGACGACAAACCAACTTTTCCCAGGAATATGGACACTGCTAAGGTCGAACCTGAAGCTCGGGGTGCTGTGTGGCACAGGCACAGCCTGAGAAGCTCCCTACGGCTCCGGAGGAGGGAAGAGCTCATGGCAAGAGCTCTTGGCCCAGAGCGCAGCCATACCCGAGGGTGCCAGGCCCCGCCCAGCACAGCCGTGAGGACAGACTTTGGGTCTGGAGCAGTCAGCTCTAAGTCTGGGTCTAAGTGAGGCCCAGAGTCAGAGGACAGCAGGGAGAGCGTCTGCCTGACACGTGCCTGACCAGGGTTCAATCCCAGGCATCCCATACGGCCCCTTCAGTCTCCCCACCAATCTCCCAAGGAACAGCACACACACACACTCAGGCGCCAACACACACACACACTCCAACCTCCCAGACAACAGCACGACACGCGCGGGTGCGCGCACACACACACACACGCACTCATACACTCCTACAGATGCCAACCTCCCAGAGAACAGCACGCACACGCCTGCACACACACACACAGACGCCAACCTCCCAGAGAATAGCACGCACGCGCTGCACACACACACTCACACTCACACACACACACACACTCATACACTCACACACAGACGCCAACCTCCCAGAGAACAGCGGAGAGTCTGAGCTCAGGTCGGTGACATCGACAACCCAGAATGCGACCATCGTGCCTCCCCATTCCTGTCTGTCCCAGGGCACAACTGGGGGTGTCTTGTTAGGGAGTCCGTGTGGGCATGTGTACAGGGTACCATCACAGTGTGCCCGCGAGGCTGGACACAGGCACCATCACAGCGTGCCAGCGTGGGCCAGGCACAGGGCACCACTGTCCCCGCCTGTCTTCCCAGCAGGTGGCCAGCACCCGTGGAGAGGCACCTGGTTCCCAGGCTCTGGCCCAGGAGGGTAAAGTGAGGGAGTGTGAGCGGGACGGGAAAGTGTGAGCGTGAGCCCGCGACAGAGGCTCTGACGAGGCAGCTGCTCGAGGGGACTGTCCCCGCAGGACTCTGTGACCAGACCCACGCTGACTGTGTTGCTGTCTGCTCTGTTTCTCAAACAGTCTGTGATGCCTCAGGTTTTTTTTTTTTTTTTTTTTTGCTTTTTGGGTCACACCCGCAATGCTCAGGGGTTACTCCTGGCTCTGCACTCAGGAATCACTCCTAGCGGTGCTCGGGGGACCATATGGAATGCCGGGGATCGAACCTGGGCCGGCACAGGCCAGCCGTGTGCAAGGCAAACGCCCTACTCGCTGGGCTATCGCTCCGGCCCCAACCTCAGGGGATTTTTCTCCCCCAATTTCTGAGAGGAAAATTCGGGGAAGGGGCTGGAATGCCTCATTAGTCCTGAATCTCCGTACAGTTGCTGTCCCGAAGGACACTCGCGCACGGCCCACCCAGTGCCCTGCTGGACCCAGGAGGTCTGCAGCCATGCCTGCCCGAGGAGAACCCTCAGGAACCAGGACAGTGAGCAAGAAACTGCTCTGAGATTCCTGTAGAAAGTCACGACAGATAAAAACAGGTTGGAGCACTAGCGCAGCAGGGAGGGAGCTCACCCTGCATGCGGCCGGCCGGGTTCGATCCCCGGCATCCCATATGGTCCCCCAAGCACTGCCAGGAGTAATTCCTGAGTGCAGAGCCAGGAGGAACCCCGAGCACCACCGGGTGTAGCCCAAAGCCCCCTCCCCCAATTGTTTTCAAAAAATGTCCTTAGCACGCCTGCCTCTTCTCAAAGGAGAAATGTATTTCTCATTTAAAAAATAAATAAATCTGGGGCCAGAGGGGCGAGCCAAAGCACTGGAATGTGGACAGGAGACCTGGGTTCAATGCATGGCACCACGGGGCCCTGAGAAGTGCCAAGAGGAGCCCCACGCGCCAAGCTGGGAGAAGCCCTGCACTGCAGAGTGTGGGTGGCCCCAAACTCTACCCCACTCCCAAAAGCAATTCACCCACATAGGGCAGAGATCCGGGCCTCTGCCCGCCAGCACTGCTCCCAGGAGCTCCTGGGGAAGCCAAGCTGTCTGTCTGATGGGCAGAGTCGGGCACGGGCGGGAGGGCGGTCCCAGCCGCCACTAAGGCACTGCCTCTCTCAAGCACAAGCGACACGGACACTTCGAGCTGGCACCTGGTCCAACGGGACAGAGTCTGTGGGCCAGCCGGTGGCAGGAGGGCACCGCCTTACCATGAGCGGTACTTGAAGTAGTCGCTGTCCAGGGAACACTCTTTGGCAGCAAGAGCCAGGCCTTGTAAAACAGGGATAAAGATCTGCAAGACAAAACAATAGGAACGGAAGGTGACGAAGAGCAGGAGCCATTGGACACAGGGTCCAGGGAGCCACTGGACACAGGGCCCAGGAGACAGTGGACACACGGCCCAGGAGCCAGTGGACACAGGGCTCAGGAGCCAGTGGACAGAGCCCAGGATCCAGTGGACACAGAGCCCAGGAGCCAGTGGACAAAGAGCCTAGGAGCCAGAGGACACAGGGCCCAGGAGCCAGTGGACAAATAGCCCAGGAGCTAGAGGACACAGAGTCGAGGAGCCAGTGGACACAGGGCCCAGGAGCCAGTGGACACAGAGCCTAGGAGCCAGAGGACACAGGGCCCAGGAGCCAGTGGACAAATAGCCCAGGAGCTAAAGGACACAGAGCCGAGGAGCCAGTGGACACAGGGCCCAGGAGCCAGTGGACACAGAGCCCACGAGCCAGTGGACACAAAGCCCAGGGAGCCAGTGGACACAGAGCTGCGCCCGGGCCCCAGCCCTTCCCCTCCAGGCCCTCCAATAAAGTTCCGCATGTAAAGGGGTCCGAGTCCAGCCCCGCTCATGGCTCTGCCCTCCCGCAAGGCCCCAGGACTTGCTGTGATGTCTCAGGAACCCACAGGCTGGGGCCTGCTACTGGGCAGCCCAGAATCTGAACCACCCGCAGGCGCCGAGTGCCTCTCATTTGTAAAGCAAGTGGATGCGAGTGCCAGCATTTTCTCAACTCAGTTTCTGAAGAGTTAATTCTCTGCTGCCCCCTCACCCCGCTAATTCTTCCCGTGGTCGCTCTGTATTGTAAAGAGAACACGAGGGGCAGGGATGCGCGATTCTTCACCAGCTTGAGGGTGGAGAGCACAGAAAGAGACCGCTGGTGAGGGGGAACGGGCTTTGCTGCAAGGCCTTACCTCCATATAATTAACAGAGTAAGCTGACATCAAGTTTACCAGCTGAACACTAGGCGAGGTTTGCCGGCTCCTCTTCCAAATTCACCAGGCACTGACTGATCGACTGATCGGCCCGGGACGGGGTGGGTGGGGTGGGGACGGGACACAAGACTAGTGACACTGGGTAGGAAATGCTGTGAACAACCGCTGACAATGGGATCACGAACACTGACTCCTCCAGGAGGGACTGTTCTAGAAGGCACTAGAAAACCGGAACTTCCCTGTGCTACTGATCGTATGATGCAGTATGGAGAGAGCCTGTCACAAGGAGCAGAGTTTAAACCCCGGAGCCTGGATCGCAAAGCAACTGGGGAGAGTTTGGAAAGGTCAGCGCGATCCTGGGAGAGCAGGAGGGGGCAGAGAGAAAGCACAGGGCAAAGGCGTCTGCCCTGCCTGCGACAGACCCCAGGCTGACCCCTGGCACCCCATATGGTCCTGTAACACTGCCAGGGGTCAGTCCTGAGCACTGCTGCGTGACCCAAAACACACACAGTTATTTTAAAAACCACTGAAAAACAGTCTCGGGCATTTTGGTGGTGGTGAGGTAAATTCGTACATCAAGACCACAGATGCCGACACTACCGCCTATAGCCTACACCAGAATTGAAAGAAATAGGGTCAGGGGTCGGAGCGATAGCCCAGCAGGTAGGGCATTTGCCTTGCACGCGCCGGCCCATCCCGACCTGGGTTCGATCCCGGCATCCTATATGGTCCCCGAGCACTGCCAGGTATAATTCCTGAGTGCAGAGCCAGGAGAAACCCCTGAGCATCGTCAGGTGTGACCCAAAAAAAATAAAATAAAATAAAATAAAATAAAATAAATAGGTTTAAAGCAATAGTGCAGCGGGAAGGTTTTTGCCTTGCACGTGAACGACCTGGGTTCCATCCATGGCACCTCATGTGGTCCCCCGAGCCCCACCAGGAGTGATCCCTAGTGCAGAGAGAGGAATAAGCCTCGATCACCTCCAAAAAGCAAAAAAATGAAACAAACCAAAAAGCCACACCGCACTGCTTACTTTGGAATAAAGCTTCAGGACTACGGAGACTGTCTGATTATTCGCCGGTGTCTGCAGTGGCCCTCAATGAATCACCGCAGGCGAGCCGAGACCCACTCTGGGGACAGGGGAGAAGACCCGTGCCCAGGGCTGCGAGAGAACAGACTGTGGGTGGCAAACGTGTGTCCCACCTTCGGCTCACGCTGGGGGTCTTGGGTGAGACTCCCAGGTGGGCCAGCAGTAGGCTAAGGTCCCTGCCTGGGCTCCAGGCGAGGAGTGACCCCAAGCACTCAGAGGAGTGGCCCTGAGAGCCCCAACCCAAAATAACACCAACCAAGAAGCTCCGGGACACGGGCGCTGAGGCAGCAGCTGCCTCGGAGAGCCCAGGCCAGGCCCTCTGCAAGAGCCCCGCCAGCACATTCGAGCCCGGAGCAGAAGCTGGCGGCACACACTTCAGAAACCCGCCTGGGCACCGGGCGGAGGCTCCAGGCCGTGGCCAGACTCACCTGCTTGAACACTTCTTCATCCTGGTGAGTGGTTCTCACAAGCTCCCTGAATGAAGCCGTGACGGGGAGGTTCCGACAGAGCATGTAGGGCACCAGGAAGGAAGGCTGCTGCATGGACCTGCAGGGCCGACAGCGGTGGCGCTGACAGACACGCCCCAGCGGCGGGGGCAGAGGGACCCTCCCTAGCACTGACACCACTTTTCTGCTAACAAACGAAATGACGCGAGAAGCTTCAAGACCTGCTCCAACAGCAGCTCCTAAAGCACCAGGGCATGAGCAGTCCCGCCCGGGGGCCTGGACGCAGCAGGGGCACGTGGTGGCGCTGCGGGCCGATCTGGGTTCAATCCCAGCACCCCCTGGGGTCCCCCGAGTCCCTGCCGGAGGCGGTCCCTGAGCACCAGCTGGCCCCAAACACCAGCACCAGGTCTCCCTGACTTTCCTTTCTGCCTCGTCCAACTGATACAAAAGTCAGCAATGGCTGAGGACGTTTTTCCCATTTCATGGTACACACATACTATTTCCCTTCTTCACAACATTCAAAACCCCGGCTACAAGACAATAACAGTGTGAAATCCACCATGAGGATTTCCTTTAAATCATTCTGTACACAAGAAATGCAAAGTGCAAATAAGCTTTTACTTAAACCTGAAACTTTTATTTTACAACCACAGGACCCAGCTGTGCTCAGGAACTAAGCCATGACTGCTCCTTGTCAGAGGCAGACAGACCAGCCAATCCATTGGAAGAAGGGGCCCGTGTGCCTTTGCAAAAGCTGCCTGCGGGCTCACGTAGCTGTTTCCCCTCATCTCTTGGTTTGGGGATCACACCCCGCAGTTCCCAGGGGCTACTCCTGGATCTGCACTCTTACACACTATGAGTACATAGTGGTACTAGGGGAACCATATAGGATGCCAGGGAACAAAAAACAAGATGCAAGGCAAGTAAGTGCCTTACCCACTGTACTATCTCCCTAGCCCTCACGTAGGTGATTATTATTCACTTCACTTGTATAACTTGTCTTCCCGTTGTTCACTGATTTGCTTGAGCAGATACCAGTAACATCTCCATACTCCTGTCAAGAACAAGTGTAGCCCAAGGGCATCTGCTTGCTCCAGGAACACAAAGAGCCTCAAACCATTCCTTCCAGGTCATGGGAATGAGGTCTATAATTGTTACTGGTTTAGCATATCAAATACAACACAGGTAGCTTGCCAGGATCTGCTGTGTGGGCTGTGCTGCCGCCGGGCCCCAGGTAGGTGGTTATAAATGAAACACATGTATTGCCTCGGTGTCCACCTACTTCAGCAATGCCACAGCTCCACAGAGGACAAAGACTCTTAAAAACCAATTTCCAGGGCCGGAGCGACAGCACAGTGGGGAGGGTGTTCCGCCTTGCATATAGCCAACACGGGTTCAATCCCCAGCATCCTATAGCATAGGGTCCCCCGAGCACCACCAGGAGTAATTCCTGAGTGCAGAAGCCAGGAGGAACCCCTGAGCATCGCTGGGTGTGACCCAAAAAGCAAAAAAAAAAAAAAAAAAAGAAAAGAAAAGAAAGAAAAGAAAAAAAACAAACCACCAATTTCCTTTCAGTCAGGGCTTCTACTCGGTACTGGAGCGAGACGGGGCCGCCCCAGGCATGTCCACTTCCCACCCAGGGGCGCACCAGCACGGCCGAGGGAAGGCCCCTACCTTGGCTGAGTGAGGGCGCCCTGGAGCACGAGCGCCGTGGGAGATGCACTGGGAACGGATGTTGCTCAGAAGCTGGCTGACGGCCGGCTGGCTACACATCTGCAGGGACAGCAGGGCGACGGCAGGGTCAGCGACACACAATCACCAGGACCGCCACATCCACGGCACAGGCAGCCCGAGATGGCGCTCTGTGGTGGGCAGCTAGGGAACCTCCAATATGTCCACGTGCCAGCTTTTACTAAGGCTCGGCGACTTACCCCCGTGAGGCTAAAGAACCCGTCGGGACCCCGGATTAGCTTCTAAGGGAGCCAGAGGAAGGTGCGGGACGCCGAGGAGACGAGCGACTCACTGGTCAGCAGGGCACGCGGACAGGAAGCTGCCGGCCTTTAGCCCTGGCTTTGCTTTATCACCTCGGGGGTTCTGGGTGATTCCGCCCCCCCGGGGCTCCATCCTCTCCATACGGGAGGAAGCGCTATGGCTTCTCAGACCACACCGGAGCAGCGAAGCTGCCGAAACCTGCACGGCACAGGCAGGCCCTGGACTCTGGTTAGGACCAAGATGGGGACAACACGCCACCAGTGATGTCAAGGACTGGGGGCTCAGGTGGCATGTTGCCGGGCCGTGACTTCTCCCCTCCACCAGAGGCGGGGAACAGTAACCATCTGCTGGGCTCTCCTGGTTAGACCAGTACAGGAGAACT
The DNA here is from genome assembly GCA_021461705.1 of Cryptotis parvus. Classification (NCBI taxonomy): domain Eukaryota; kingdom Metazoa; phylum Chordata; class Mammalia; order Eulipotyphla; family Soricidae; genus Cryptotis; species Cryptotis parvus. The sequence goes on along the minus strand of JAJIBD010007348.1, from coordinate 82,516 downwards.
CTGAGGGAGGGAGGGAGGGAGGGGCATTACTGGTCAACCACTGACAAAGTGTGTGTGTGTGCACACGCGCGAGCATGTGTGTGTGCATGTGATGTCATATTACCCTTCTTTTCTGGAAGGGAGAGGGTGGTTGGGCCACACCCGTCGATGCTCAGGAATGAGTCCTGGGATCAAACCAGGGTCAGCCCCGCGTGCAAGGCAACACCACACCCACTGCTCTGTCAGTCTGGCCCCTATGTCGAAGTACCTCGAGGGGAAGACCAGTAAATCACCAAACACGGGTGTGTGTGTGTAAATGAGTGTGTGTGCACACAATGAAGCTATGTCAGATTGCTTCTATTATTATATTAATAACAGCATATTATCTTATGTCAGATTATAATCCCCTCATGTATCAGGCCATGTCCTCTTACACTGGTCACTAACCAGGCATGTCTGTGTGTGTAATGAAGTCCTATCATGTTACTCTGACAGGCGTTTTGTTCACTCACCAGGCGCACGTGTCAATGAGTGTGTGTGTGTGTAATGGGGTGGTGTCCCATTACCTGGAGATCACTGCTCACTTACCAGTCACGCGTGTCAATGAGTGTGTGCGTCTGTAATGGGGCGGTGTCCGTTACCTGGAGGGGATCACTGCTCACTCACCAGTCGCGCGTGTCAATGAGTGTGTGCATGTGTAACAGGGCTGTGTCCCGTTGCCTGGAGAACAATGCTCACTCACTAGGCATTCATGTAAATGAGTGTGTGCGTGTGTCATGGGGCGGTGTCCCGTTGTCTGGAGATCACTGCTTGCTCACCAGTCGCGCGTGTCAATGGTGTGTGTGTCTGTAATGGGGCAGTGTCCATTACCTGGAGGGGATCACTGCTCGCTCACCAGTCGCAGGTGTCAATGAGTGTGCGCGTGTGTAACAGAGCTGTGTCCCGTTGTCTGGAGATCACTGCTCGCCTCACCAGGCATGTGTGTCAATGAGTGTGTGCGTGGTAATGGGGCGGTGTCCCGTTACCTGGAGATCACTGCTCGCTCTCTCAGGCGCGCGTGTGTCTGGGCGCAGCCGAGCCACGTTACCTTTGGTGCCTTTTTCTCCTCGATCCCGCCGCGGTCGAAGCACTTTCGATGAGGTAGTTCAGCATGTCTGTCTCCTTGCAGGCCTCGATGGTGAAATGGTCGCTGTAGGAGTCCCAAGCACTCGCCCCACCAGAGGCTCCCAAACTTTCCAGGAGAGAAAAGAAAAGGGCTGATTCTCATCTCTCTCAGACTCCGGGGGCAGAGCCGGTGCCGCAGCAGCACACTCGTTAGAAGGCCAGACCCGACAAGCCCGACACAGCCCTGCGCCACCTCAGCAAACACGTCGCTGTTAGCAGAGCGCTGGCCCGGCCACCCAGCACCGGACCCTGTGGGCCAGGCCACCTGCCAAACAGAAAGGCGGAGGCCGCGCCCAGAGCTGGGCCCCACACAAGCCACACCGACCCGCTGCACTCAGGGACGTGGGGGTGAAGGGGCAAGAGAGGCCCAGCTGCAATGCACACCCGGGGAGCCCCACAGCCCCCACTCCTCCTCTAGGCCACGGGCCCAGCGTGGAGCACTGAACCCAGCACCTGGCAACTAGACCAGAGTTGAAGAAACGTCACTCGGTTAAAAGGTGCGTCAGTCTTTACTCGCACACACACACTCGCTCACACGCTCACATACACACACTCATGAACACACACACACACCCTGTGAGGGGGCTGGGCTTCCAGGCAGGAAACTGTTCTCGGCCAGCCTGTCCCCGGGGTCTGAGGCAGCACCTCCAGAGCGGGAGGCGAGGTTGAAGTGTCAGAGCCGTCACGGTCACTGACTCATGGGGTCAGAGCCGCAACAGACCCAGCCCGGCACAGGAGGCAGCTGACTGTAGATTGAAAAGGAAACGTATGAAACGGAAACTCAGAAAACTGACATTGGCTGGGGCCGGAGCGATAGCCCAGCGGGTAGGGCGTTTGCCTTGACGCGGCCGGCCCATGCCGGCCCGGGTTCGATCCCCAGCATCCCATATGGTCCCCGAGCACCGCCAGGAGTAATTCCTGAGTGCAGAGCCAGGAGAAACCTCTGAGCATTGCCGGGTGTGACCCAAAAAAAAAAAAAGAAAAAAGAAAACTGACATCGGCAAGGAGAGAGGCTGGGAAGAACATGGAGGGACCCTCCTACTCCACCTGCTCACAGCACAGGCCAGAAACGGAAACAGGGACGCAGGGAGAGGATGACGGAGGCTTCTGCCGCACACGCGACCACCTCGGGTTCGATCCCCCACAGAGCAGAGCCGGAAGGCCCATTGCTGACCTGGCTCAGCAGTTCAGAAAAAATCAGCAAACTTGGGGTTAAAGGGAACATCACCAGGGATGCAGCCAATGGGACCAGCCCAGGTCGTCACACCTGAGCCCCTCCTCTGGAATTCCCACAACTGAACTGCAGGGGCTGACAGAAGGGAAGGCCAGAGCGAGAGGCCCATGGGCTCCTGCCAGCGACGGATCAAGCACCTACAATGCACCGCGGGGACGGAAGCACCGCAGGGCCCTCCGAAAGAACGTCCAGAGCAACAGTACAGTGGGAGGGCACTTGCCTTGCAGGCAGCTAAACTGGGGTTCAATTTCCAGCTTCCCAAAGTTCCTCCCGAGCACTGCCAGGAGTGATCCCTGAGAGCAGAGCCGGGAATAAGCTCTGAGCATCACGAGAAGCGAGGAGGGGGTGGGGGGGGGCAAGGAGGAAGAGAAAGAAGAGAAGAGGAGGAGCAGGAGGATGAGCAGGAGGAGGAGGAGGGAGGAGCAGGAAGAGCAGGAGGAGGAGGATGAGCAGGAGGAGCAGGAGGAGGAGCAGGAGGAGGAGGAGAAGGAGGAGGAGCAGGAGGAGGAGGAGCAGGAGGCAGCTCCAAGGGCTGCAGCAGAGGCCCTTCAGGTGGGGACTCTGGGGTAGACCCGCACTGCCTGACCCCTGGCACACTGGCAGTGGCCCCTGCTCACCACCTGTCGCAGCCCCAAAACAAAAAACAAACACAAGAAAAACCTACGGCTTGTTCTCCGCTAACTCGGAGGAAGGCACAGGAACTTGCCTCTTGTGACAACCAAGAAAGAGACCCCGGCCCAAAGCACGTGTGAGCTTCTGAAGTGAAAAGTGACCTGGAGTCGCTGGCCTCTGCCCTCACTGCTGGGGCAGTCAGAGTTCTCGGAGGTGCCTCCTGGTGGGAGGGCTGTGGCCGCTGGTGCTCGGGGCCCAGGTATTGGCAGCAGGGCGGGGGGGGGGGCGCCTCACACCGGAGGACCTCCACCCTTCAGGCAAGAGGCAGGAAATGGAAACAAGCTAACCGAGCAGGAAAGGCAGAGGAAAGCTCAGAACGCCGTCCAAAGGGCCAAGCAGACCTGGGTTCCGCAGGCAGAGAGGTGGGGCTGAGGGAGGGCAGAGGAGGGCGCCAGGCAGCGCATGGGCAGACCCCGCTGCTTCCCCCAGCCACACACCGGCATCGAGCCGCCTTGCAGGATCTTTTCCCCTGAGGGTCCACATCCAGCAGCCCTTGCCCGAGGCAACGCCTGCAGTGCTGGGCTAACTCAGGGCCACACGTGTCTCCCCTAGCTCCTCCCTCGGCCTCCGAAGGCCAGATGCTGGGGCCGAGCAGCAGCCCAGCAGGGAGGGCACCTACTGGCACGTGGTGGGCCCAGATTCGATCCCCGGCATCCCAAAAAGGTCTGAGGTGCAATCCCCAAGCATCTTCGGTGTGGCCCCTCCCTTTGCCCCCAAAGCTATTTTTGTTTTGCTTCCAGCAATGCTCAAGGACTACTGGCTCTGCACTCAGGAATTACTCCTGGTGGTGCTTGGGGGACCCTATGGAATGCCGGGGATCAAACCCGGGTCAGCCCTTACAAGGCAAACGTCCTTCCCGCTGGACTATTGCTCCGGCCCCGAAAAAGGTCTTTCTAACTGGACTCTGAAGGGGAAGCGGCACAGAACCGAGATGCATGACCACGTGATCAAGAAACTTGTTTGTTTTGGGTCGAAGCACGGACTCAGGGAATTGCATGAGGCAGAGCAAGCCTGGGGCTCTCCACTAATGAATCACAAGCGGAGTCTCTAGTCCTTGATAAACATCTTCATGTGACTCCTCTCCTTGCAGTAAGCTGTACAAAATTCACATAACTCTATAACAAATGTAATACATTTGGGAGGGCAGGAGCCGGAGCGACAGCACGGCGGGGGAGGGCGTTTCCTTGCATGTGGCCGGAGCCAAGTTCGATCCCCCCCGCATCCCATATGGTTCCCGAGCAGCGCCAGGAGCAATTTCTCTGTGCAGAGCCAGGAGGAACCCCTGAGCATTGGCGGGTGTGACCCAAAAAAGAAAAAAAAATCAAAAATCAGATGGTGGTGGGTCTTCCCAATGACATGCTGGACTCGGCCCGGCCCAGCACTGCCAACGCCACACAGAGCTTGGGGGGTCCTGAGTGCCGGGCCCCGTCCTAGACATACAGAGTGCCCCTCCTCCTGAGAAGACAGACCCACCCTCCGACAACAGCCCCGAGTCGGATTTACGATCTGTGTCTGTGCAAACTGACATGCTCTTGGGGCCACACCTGGAGATGCTCAGGGGTTACTTTTGGCTCTGCATTCAGGAATCACTCGTGGCGGTGCTCGGGGACGCTATGGGATGTCAGGGATCAAACTTCGGGTCAGCAGTGTGCGAGGCAAACATCCCCCCCACTGTATTGTCCTCTGGCCCTGAATTCCATTTTAGATGTACCGAGAAAACTTGCTTCCTGTAAAATTTCCCTGCGGCAGTGTTCCATGGCGAGACTCCTCCAAGCTGCTCTCGGTCAAGCACGCGGGGCGTGGTCCCCACGTGACACAGGGCAGCCTGTGCCCGGGCCCCAGGGAAGAGGGAAAGCAAAGAACACGCGAGTGCCTAGAGGACAAAAAGCAGAAAGTCTCTGCCAACTGCCTACATCACCTCAATGGGGTCCAGCGACCCTTGATGGCAGTGACCTGGGAACATGAGCCCACAGAGTGGGGTGTGTGAGTGTGCGTGCAGTGTGTGTCTCTGTGCATGTGTGTACATACGTGTGTGCATGCGTGCGCATGTGCGCATGTGTGCCCCAGCAGAGGGAACGTGTGCATACTCTGTACGCGTGCGCATGCACCAGCTAGAGGGCCGCGTGTGATGTGTGTGCACTGCATGTGTACGTGCCAGCAAAGGGATATGTGTGCTGCACACGCGTGCCAGCTAGAGGGGTGTGTTGGGTGTGTGCATGTACACGTAGGCGCACACCAGGTAGAGGTGTGATCGTGACAGTGCCTGGGGTGTGCCACAGGAGAGCCCGGACAGCGCTGCAGCGCCCCCTCTCCGGCTGGGGCTACCAGCAGACCCAGGGTGCAGCCGAGCCGCGGGGGTCCCTCCTGCTCTCAGCAGCTCGCGGCTTCCAGACACGTCCCCAAACACTGTGACTTCCCTAGAGGGACCATCCCCTCCCTGACGCCGTCCCTGAGCAGCCCCTCAGGGTCCCTCAGCTCTTCACAGGACTCCACGAGCCCGTGACCTTTCCCAGTGACCCCGAGTGTGGCACCCGAGGACACCCACAGCCCAAGGCCACCCTAACAGTGCATCTTCTCCAGCATTCACCTTCTAGGTGGCCAAACTTCTCACATCAAAGCCAACAACATTCTGGGAAGACGGATTGAGAGGAAGAAAAAACCTGCCTTTTTGCCCCAGGAATGTGGCCCTGAGGCTCTCCGCCCCCCGCACACGTGCCCACACTCCGAGGGGTTCCCAGCTTCATAAGCCTTCATGGGGTTCACTCGGAATCTGCAGAACTCAGCCCCGAGGAGTCTCCACCCGTCAGGACGGGCAGGCCCGGGAAGGCAGGAGGGGTGTCGCAAGCCCCATGGGACCATGTATGGCAGCCAGGTGGCACAGTGTGGGGGGGTGCAGGGCCTAGCTAGGCGCAGGGGTGAGTCGCAGGTTACAGAGGTGACCCGGAGGTGCAGGGGTGAGCCGGGACTACAGGGGTGACCTGGGGAGTGTAGGAGTGAGCTAGGGGTGCAGGGGCAGGCTGGGGCAAAGGAGCAGCTATAGGTGTAGGGTGATCTGGGGATGCAGAAGCAAGCTACAGGTTCTGAGGGGCGGCCTGGGGCGCAGGGCTTGCTGCTGGGGCTCGGGAGCACATTCTCTGAGTGCTGCCACACTGCCGGGCACCCAATGCTCCGTCATGTCCAATTCCACAGCTATTGCCACGCCGGTGTAGGTGCAGCTGCTGGGCTCCGAGGCAGGCCGGCGAGGGAGCGTGAGAGCAGCGCACTGTCCCTCCGATATAGAAAGCCGGAGTGAGGAGGGGGGCCAGCAAGATCGCGCCCCCCACACAACAAAACCAGTCTGCCTTGGAGCAGGGGAGACACAGGATCCTCCAGGGACAGCGAGTCACCAAGCCACACATGGAAAAAAGACAGAGAGCTCTGGGAAGCGGGCGGGTCCAAGTAATGCAAACATCAACCTAAACGCGTCCCGGCTGGCTCCAACAGTCCTGGCTGTCCTCGTGGCCTCTGCCGGTGCCCCTGAAGCTGTCCACATTAACGAGGTGCGCCCGGCTCCCACGCCAGCGCCGCTATTTATAGCCAAGTTATTTCTGAACAGAGCTGAGCACAAATACCAACGGGTCCGGAGGACATTTCGCCTGAAGCCCATCTGAGACTGAGTCAGCGTGAGGAAGGAGGCGCAGCGGCCGTAAGCCGCAGCTCACAGGCACCCAGACAGCCACGGGGCCTGACCCACTGGGCTTCCTAGGCTGTGGGGTCAGGAGCACCGCGGCGGAACCCTAGCAGAGCTGCGGGGTGTCGGGCTCCACAGGTCAAAGGTGATGCTGAAAACCAGACTGTGCCACAAAGGCACAGTCCTCGCCCCAAGACTCACACACACACCATGGAAAACAAAGCGTTTCCCTCACGAGGGCTCCCGAGCGCCCGGCCCTTTTGAGAACAAGACGGGGTGGCCTCAAGATGCTCAGGTTCCGACAATAGCCCCGGCTCTCCTGCAGCCCACAGCCGCTAACGCTACGGCATTTCCTACCTATGCCCTGACCTCACCACGAAGGCCCCCAAGTTTCGGACAAACCAAGTTTCTTGCTCCTGGTCTGATTGGGGCGACAGCCAGCCTCGTGGGGTGACACGGACCCCAGTGCGTGGGGCGGGCAGTGACCATGTGGACGGGGTTCGCACCAGGGCCCGGCATGCAATGTCTGCGCTGCAGCTTCTGAGCCTCCCTCCGGCCCGCCGCTTCTCCGTGTTGGGGCGCTCAGCAACTGCCTCATCAGGGCCCACAGACGTTAGTCCCTAAGCACCGAGGCACATGCAGGCGACAAACTCTGCCCCTCGGATACCTGGACCCAAACTGGACACAAGAAAGCTCATCACCACCTCCGCCATCAGCTTCCGCTCCGTCTTCGTCACTACTGTCCCCAGAAAGCGCGAGGAAGAGGGAGAAGGGACTGTCGTACAGACTACCGCAACAAAAGCAGAAAAGGTCATCAGGGCACAGAGGAAAACCCACAGCCCCCACCCCCTCTCCCCGGAAATCCTACCCCGGAAGTCCCGCCTCCCAAGCACACATGCAGCCAAGCAGGTCCCCAGGGTGGCGGCTCGCGAGCCTTGAGGCTGAGCGGCAGGGGAGGGGGTCACTGGGGTCTTTCTAAGAGGCAGACAGCAAAGTGCCAGAGGGCGACAAGGGCCCACCTGGCCGGAGCCCCCAGGACACCCCCAGGCCAGAACTGCATCTACACGATGACGACTGGCCACATCAGAATAAAAGCTCCAAGTGAGCCCGTGAGGCCCACCGAAGTCCGACGTTCCGTGTCAGGAAAGCACCCACAGGAGACAAAGGTGAGACGGGGGGTTTCTAGGCCTTGGGCTCTGTCATTTCAGAGGACACAGAGGGACAGGGACGGCATGGCCCTCCAGATGTTACACAGAAGCTCGGCCTGAGCAGGGGAGCCGCAGAAAGCCGCAGAGAGCCAGCGTCACACACGGGAAGCCCGGCGGGTCAGCAGGCTAAGTACCTAGGAGAAATCCTCAGGGAGGGGCGTCTGCTGCTGCTGCCGGAGGTGGGGAGCCCGGGGCAGGGGCCCCGCCATCGGAAGAGCTGACAGGCACCGCCGGAGGGCTACTGGCCAGGGCGTACAGACTGGAGGCGCCCGAGGGCCTGGGTGTGGAAGGGGCTCCCCAAGGGTGTGTGGACCGTGTAGGGCCGGTAGCGCAGAGACGTGGGCTGGGTCCCCACAGCCGTGCCAGGAGCCGCACTTCGGAGGACTGAGCAACAGGGCGGGGCACCCATTGGGGGGCCCGCACGGGCAGGCGAGGCGAGACAGGGGCTTGTCGCTGGCGCCCAGCTCCAGACCCCCTGGACTGAGGGGCAGGACTAGTCTCATAGAGGCTACAGTGGCGGAGAAAGGGAAGGAAGAAGAGAACCTTGAGAAGCGAGACCGAGGTGGGAAGCACACACGGAAAAACAGCAGCTGGGCGAGCCCAGGGCCACCTGCTGGGGTGGGGGAGCACAGGCGGACGAGCAGCTGCTCTGCTGAACACAGGTTCCATTTACGAGATGACCATGTCATCTTTCCAGACAAGAAATCTGCCCCGAAAGCCCACGGCTCGGGGATCTCACTGACCCACATCCCAACCACGGAGCCCCAGAGAGAGCAGACAGGATCCCCTCCGACAGTCAGGGTATGGGTGACCAGGTCCACAGCGTGAGCCCGCCCTCGCCCCACTGACCTGGACAGAGAGCCGGCCCCAAGAGAGGCCCCGCCACAGAGCATGGGGCTGGTGCCCGGGTTGGAGCCAGCATTGAGCAGGACGGTGCGGTCTGGGTAGCGGCGGCGCTGGCGATGGGCTGGGACGGCGGCGGTCAGGCTGGCAAATGGGTTCTCGTCACGCCGTCTGGGTGGACATCGTCAGCACTTCCATCAGAATTTGGCCGATCAAGTCCTTAAAATCTGAGAACACTGTGGAAGGGAGGAGAAAGGAAGGACCACACTGCAGGATGCCGGGCTGGGGGGCCACAGCAAGGGTGCAGTGAAAGGTACTTGCCAGACTTGGATTCGGGGGCCCCACACCCACCAGGAGTGATCCCTGGGAGCAGAGCCAAGAGCCAGCCCTGAGAACCAGCAGGTGTGGCCAATTTGGAAAAATAAATAGCGTACCGGGAGAACAGAATCAAAACGGACCCAAATCCGCCCGTGCAAACAGCTGAGCCCCTCGCTGGCCTCAGTCCTCCTGAGGAAGACGCAGAGCAGAGGCAGCCCTGGAGGCAGAGCCTGACAGGCACGAGGCGGCAAGACCGTGCCATGATGGCGGCAAGGGCAGATCAGCATCCTCACCTTCTCGCTCGACCACACCTGCTGCAGGGCTCAAGGGCACCTTCCCAGGCCTGCAGGGCGCCGGGAGCCAACAGAGCAAGGCCCCGCCCAAGGAGGCTCTCCCCAGCCCCCTGGGTTCACCCAGATGTCCGCCGACGAAAGGGGAGGAGCCCGAGGTGCTGGCGCCCTCCACGACGCATCACGGCAGCCAGACAGGGCTCGGGCGGCAGTGCCAAAGGGAGCCAGAGACGCAGCAAGAATCATGGCGTCGGCCCCCCGCGAAGCAAAATTCAGGAAACTCCCTGGCCTGGACGGGTCACAGCATCGTGCTCCATACCGCCAGCAAGGCCCCTCGCGGAGAGAGAAAATCCCGGGGAGCAGCAGGACGGGGTGGGGGGAGAAAGGCCGCTCGCCGTGTACACGGCCGGCCTGGGTTCAATGCCCAGCACTGCACAGGGTCCTCTGAGCACTGCCAGGAGTGTTCCCCGAGTGCAGAGCCAGGAGTCAGCCCTGAACGTCAACTAGGTGTGACCCAGAAACAAAATAAAGAAATAAAAGGGGAATTTTTTTTTTAATGGAAAATTCCCAACTGAGTATGTGGAGACATTCGCCTCCGGCCACAGTTTTCCTGGACCAAAACCAAGGGAAGTCTAAAACAGTCTCTGCAAAAGGTGCCCTGGCGTCAAGGGCAGAAGCCCAGGGGGGGAGCAGACGCCCGCCCTGGTGCCCGACTCAGCTGCAGCAGGGGCCAACCTACCTTCTTTGGATTCTGCTTAAACTGCGCGGAGAGCGACGAGAGGAAGATGACGTCTCTGTCGCGGTCCTTCCAGGAGACACGGAAAATCTTACAGACCAGCTGCAAGGCTTGTTCTTCAGACACCTCAGAACCCGAGGGGGGCTCCTGCGAGGAAGAAGATCGAGTCAAGGGAGTGGGTGGTCTGCGGTGGCCCCCGAGACAGTGACGGCACTGCAGGGCTCCAACCTGCGCTGTCCTGGACACGGGGCAAACGGGAACAGCCGGGGGGGTAACACAGGGACCACACAGCCCGGCCCAGTGCGTCCTCTGCTGACCCCGAGGTCCACACTAACATTCCAGGTGGAACACTTGTCACGCCGTAAAATCCCTCGGTGAATGGACAATAGCCTGTTTCTGAACGTGGGCGATAAGCTCAGACGACAGCCAAAGCTAAGGCCTGACATTTCCAGAAGCTTCTTTCTGCTACAGGGTCCCGCCTCCCCTCACTCCAGCTGCCAGTCACTTCATTCTGCTACAGGGTCCTGCCTCCCCTCACTCCAGCTGCCAGTCACTTCCCTGGGAATTCTAAGATCCATGGGGGATTGCAGGAAAGGACAAAAGGAAAGATTCTAACCAGCTTGAGGGGGAAATTCCTTGTTACAAGCTGACACACAGATAAACTAATGGCCCTGAAACAAGCACGATAGGAGATCTCAGTGTGGAGCCAAACGGCGTGAGGCCAGCGAGCCACAAACAAGGCTCCCAGCAGGTCCACGCCTGTGGGTCAGCGGCAGAGAAATGCTAACCCTGAACACCCAACTGTCACGGAGAAGCAGGGTCGGAGCAATAGGACAGCACGACCTGGGTTCAATCCCCAGCACCCCGTGTGGTCCTCTGAGCCCCACCAGAGCCAGGGAGTAAGCTCTGAGCACGCCAGCTGTGGCCTACACAGAGAGAGAGAAAGACAGAGAGGAGGAGAGAGAGAGAGAGCAAAGAGAGAGGGAAACCATTGTCCTGGTGCTAGGGTGGGATACTGGGGACTGAGGCGGGGGCTAGGCAGGGGCCTAGGCGAGGAGGAGGCAGGTAGAGATGGGGCTGAGGTGAGGCTAAAGTGGGGCTGAGGTGGTGCGGGGTGGGCAGAGACGGGGCTGAGGAGGGGGCAGAGGCGGGGCTGAGGAGGGGCTGAGGCAGGGCTGAGGAGGGGGCTGAGGCAGGGCCTAGGCGGGGTTGAGACAGGGCCTAGGCGGGGCTGAGACGGGGCTGAGGCAGGGCTGAGGCGGGGCTGAGACGGGCTGAGGCAGGGCTGAGACGGGGCTGAGGCAGGGCTGAGACGGGGCTGAGGCAGGGCCGAGGCGGGGCTGAGGCGGGGCTGAGGCAGGGGCCGAGGAGGGGCCGAGCGGAGGCTGATGTGGGCTCCCCACCCCACCTTCTCACTGAGGCTCCGTTCTCGCGCCGATCACTCTCATCCACCTCCATGTTCTCGATCCCTGAATCCACATCCACCTGGGACGTGCTGGAGACATAAAGAACAAAGGAGGTTTGCACCTTGCCCAAATCCACCACCCAACTTTCACAGCTGCCGGTTGACCGAGTTTTAAGGAATGGACCAGTAGTTCTCTGCCCTCTTTAAGGGCTCTTCACAACTGGAACCTAAACTTTTTATCAGACTCTTGAAAATATTTTTCCCAGCTGGATTTTGGCATGGGGGCAGGGGGTTCATCAGAGCATGTTTTCTGGGCTTTTCAGTTGTCACTTTATGTGGGGGCCTCCCAGGTGGTGCTGGAGGTGGGGGAAGGGCAGGGCCCAGGTGCCCTAACCAGGGGACTTGACCAATGCCCGAGAACATGCTGCTCAGGCCCTGGGCAGCCCCTGCTGTGCTGGGCAGGAGGCTAAGGGACCAGGTGGAGCTGGAGCTGGAGTGGAGCAAGCGCTGGCGGCTGAACTACACACCGGTGGCTGAGCTACACACTGGGCGGCTGAGCTACACACCGGGCGGATGAGCTACACACCGGGCGGCTGAGCTACACACCGGGCGGCTGAGCTACACACCGGGCGGCTGAGCTACACTCCGGGCGGCTGAGCTACACACCGGTGGCTGAGCTACACACCGGCGGCTGAGCTACACACCGGGCGGCTGAGCTACACACCGGGCGGCTGAGGCTACACACCGGGCGGCTGAGCTACACACCGGCGGCTGAGCTACACTCCGGGCGGCTGAGCTACACTCCGGGCGGCTGAGCTACACTCCGGGCGGCTGAGCTACACTCCGCGGCTGAGCTACACTCCGGGCGGCTGAGCTACACACCGGCGGCTGAGCTACACTCCGCGGCTGAGCTACACACCGGGCGGCTGAGCTACACAACGGCGGCTGAGGCTACACTCCGGCGGCTGAGCGACACACCGGGCGGCTGAGCTACACTCCGGGCGGCTCAGCTACACACCGGCAGCTGAGCTACACACCGGCGGCTGAGCTACACACCGGGCGGCTGAGCTACACACCGGGCGGCTGAGCTACACACCGCGGCTGAGCTACACACCGGGCGGCTGAGCTACACACTGGCATGTGCCTATTGAGTCTTTATTGCCACTGGCCACTTATTCAAGCTTTAGATTTCCTTTTTCTAAAAAGTTTTCCTCTTTGAGCCCCACCAGATGGCGCTCAGGACTTAATTCTGGCTGTTTAGGGACCACTCCTAGAGGGCTCAGGGAGCACATGGGGTCCTGGGGGTCAAACCCAGGGCAACCTCATGCAAAGCTAACTACTTACTGCTCTCATACCAACTCTCCAGAACTTAAATTTCCTTCTCATTTACATGTCCATTTCCTGTGCCTGACTATACGCTGTCATCCCATACGCGCAATTCTGTCCTTCCCTTTTGTTTGTTTTGTTGGGGACCACACCTGGCAATGCCGAGTTCCTCCTGGTGGTGCTCGGGGACCAGGTGGGATGCCGGGCGTCGGTATCCCACTCAGGCCGGCTGTTCGCAGCATGTTCTCGGGCCTCAGTGTGAAGTCGGGCAGGCCGAGAGCAAGCAAGTGCTCCCACTGCACTACGGCCGAGTGCTCCCTCCGTACTGGGTTAAAGCTAACTCTCACTCAGGTTCTCTGCTCGCGGTTTCCTGCCTTCTGCCTGTGAGCTCCTGCTTCCGAGACATGCGGCTGACGCGGTCTTTATTCTGCTGCATCTACAGTCGCGCCGGGCTGGGCTGAGCCTCAGGGTTTGCAGATGGCAGCAACGGAACTGAAGGGATGACCTCTCTAAACGCCACCTCCAGGCCCCGAAACTGAGCTGGTCTAAGATGTTTCTGCTCCAGCAGGGAACAGGAGCAGCTGACGTGGCCCTGGAGGCGGTCCCCACCCCCAAGAGTGTGTCATCCCTCAGTTCTTGCCTCGGCAGGGGGATCAGGGGGCCTGGACGCCAGCCCAGCTCCAGGAAGGACAGACACACTCTGCCGGCACCTTGGCCCTGCCGCATCCTGACATGCCAAGGACATGACGCTGACAACAGGAGTGGCCGCCTCGCAGCCACATGACAGGCGCCCCAGCCGCCCTGACCGGAAGCTCCCCTGGGTGAGCCCAAGCCAGCCACGTCCCCGAGCAGGAAGCTGCTGTGTGCCGGCCACCCAGCATCCGCACCAGCGCCTACAGAGTAAGTCCAGATGGACCCGGAGCCGAGCAACTGGCGCTCTGACTCGCAAAGGGCCTGGAGAGTCTAGGGCTGGCGGTTACAGCGACGACTGAAGGAACACACAGGCCCTTCCCTGCCGGCGGGCTCTGGCTCGCGGCACGCAGCTGCGTTTACCTCTTCTCGCAGGAGACGCCGTCGATGTCCATGCTCTGGGAGCGGGACAGCGACTGAGACTGGGTTTCAAGGCTGTTGGACGGTGAGCTGCTGAGCGAGCTGACGCCTTCGCTGCTCTGGCTCCGATGGGCCACGCCTGCCGACAAAGACAGACACGGAGCATGAGCAGAGGCCGCCACGGCCCACGGACGGCGGCCACTCACCACTGTCGGGCATGGCAGGTGGCACGGCACGAGTATCTCGGAAAGAAACTAGCGCTACCGGCGGGCCGGGTCTGGCCACCCCGACAGCCCTAAACGCCGCCTTCAGCAACAGGCCTGGGGCAGCCAGAAGAGCTTCCTCGCCTCCTCACCTGTCCCAACTCTGGTTCCCAGGTGCGAGTTAGCTTCCTGCAAGCACCCAAGGGAGAGACACACAGGCCCGGGGTGGGGACAGGTGGAGTCAGACTCCGTCTACAGGGACACGCCGCTCTCAGAGGCCGCTGCTGCGAACATGCCACCATGCACCAGACCCTGCTCACAGCACCTTAGAGATTGGTCCAGGTGTGGGCCGAACACTTCTGAGTCTCTGGGGGTCACACCTAGATGCCGCTTTGGCGGTAACCGGGGACCACATGGAGGGTGGGTGGACTGAGGTGTCCTACATGCACAGAAAGTCCACAATTGGCCACACATCTTCTCTGGGTCGGTTGGGGATACTGAGTCAGAGCTGACCCTGCCTTTGGACAGGGACGCATGAGCAAGAGCTGCTGCCAACAGGACAGGTGACTTCTCTTAGCAGCTCCTCAGGAATGTTTTCAGGATAATATTTTGTGCAGGCCGAGAAACTTAATTCTTGCTGGGCATGTCCGTCTCAGAGGAGGAGGGAGGAAGGGGATCAGTCTCACGCTCGCCCCGAGACTTGAGCATGCATGAGCACGGGCACTGACGTCTCATCTGAGGAAACAGATAGTCTTCCAAGAGGAAACAAAGCTGGACCACAGCGGAGAAGGAGCCCGACGCCCAGACCCAGGAGGCGAAGAGTCGCAGACACACCAAATGTGAACAACACACAGGGTGCGCTGGGCAGCGGCCCAAGTCCGAGACAGGGCAGAGGGGACGCAGAGGGAGCCGCCCACTCACACGCGGCACAGAGGTTGCCCGGTACTCCCCACCCCCACTCCAGCCATCCAAGAGGGAGGGGTCTGAGGGACACCATGTGCTGACCGGCCGTGGGCCCCTCCAGAACAGCCCACCAACGGGGGACTGTCAGATGTGCTGCCACCATGAAGCAGTTAAGGCACTCCTGGCTGCTGGAGCAGCCCTCCCAAGACGACGGACAGGGATTTCTATACGAGCAAACGAGAGCCCTGCTCAGGGAGAGGGCTGGGGGCACCACGGGCAGCTTCTCTGGCATGTCACCAGCCATCCACGCTACGCTTCACAGCTCTTTTCCACTCAAAATTCCATTTCTTTAGAAACTGAGAACTTGTAATGTTAATTTTTGGTAATTATAGCACTTTTCTTTTTTCCTTTTTGCTTTTTTGGGTCACACCTGGCAATGCCCGGATTACTCCTGGCTCTTCGCTCAATAATTATTCCTGGCAGTGCTCGGGGGACAATATGGGATGCCGGGATAGAACCCAGGTCAGCCGCGGTGCAAGGCAAATGCACGCGGACTATCGTTCCAGCTCCAATTACGGCACTTTTCAAAGAATAGGTTTGCTCCATCCAAGCTGCTGAATCCATCCATAATCCTCAGAATATGGGGAGTTTTAGGGTTCCAGCAGGATCCTTGGAATTCTGAGGGGTGAGGGGGGGTTGTTACAGCGAGCTGTTTGATTCCATTTCTGATACGAAAAACTTCTCATTTCTGATTTTCCTTTTCCGTCTTGTGAGCAAAGATTTACCAAGTTTGCTGATCCTTTTTTAGAAAAATCTGGGGGACTGGAGGCGTACACCACAGCGAGGGAGGGCGTTTAACTTGCACGTGGACGACCTGGGTTCAATCCCTTGCATCCCAGATGGTCCCCCAGCACCGCCTGAGTGCAGAGGCAGGGAGTAACCTCTGAGCACTGCTGGGTGTGACCCAAAAAAGAAAAAAAAAAGCCTTTGGTTCCATTGATTTTCTCAATTTTCTCTGTTGTTGTCTGCATTCAGTGCTGCTGATTTCTTTGGACCTATGGCCCTGGGTGTTTTTCTTGGGTGTGTGGGTTTATTAGTGTAGAAGGAGGTAGGGGGGGGGGGGGGGGATCCAAAACAAGTTCAGGGAGCCGGGAAGCCATTTCCATGGATTCTATGACCATTGCTAGGCCCCGCCATGCCTGGGGCACCAGGGCCACCCTGGCCAAGCTTGGGCGTGATGTTTGTCATTTCTGATCTTTGCTTCCCAAGTTCCGTTGTGTGTTTCAGTGCGCCCCTAGTGTGTCTGTCCTTGTCTACATTCCTGATGCGTCACTTGAGATTTTTTTTTTCTTTTTTAGGTCACAACTGGCAATGCTCGGGGGTTACTCCTGACTCTGCACTCAGGAATTACTCCTGGCAGTGCTCTGGGAGACCATACGGGATGTCAAGGGATTGAACCCGGTCGACCGCATACAAGGCAAAGGCCCCCACACCCCTGAAACTCAAGATTTGAGAATGCTCCCTTTTAAAATAAAATTCAAAAAAAGGTACTGGGTCAGAGACAGGAATTAACGCACTTGCCAGCATAAGGCCAGCCCTGGTTCTACCCAGGGTACCAAAAACAGTCCCCTGAGCACTGCCAAGGGTAATGCCTCAAATACAGGGCCATGAGTCAGCCCTGAGTATCCCCGGTGTGGCCCAACCATGCCACCCACCCCCAACCAATAAAAGCATCTCAGTTATAAGAATTTTTCCTTCAGCAACTTGTTCCAATTATCTTCTTTTCAAAAGATGTCGTGAATGTCAAGACATTCACGACATCGGGCAACTATCACCCCATCTGCCTGTTGTCCGTCATCTACAAGCTGTTTACACGAGTCATCCTGAACAGGATTGGCAGAACACTAGATGAAGGACAACCATGCGAGCAAGCAGGCTTCCGAAAAGGATTCAGCACAATCAACCATATCCACACAGTAACCAAGCTCATTAAGGTTTGTAGGGAGTACAAGATGCCGCTCTGTCTCACGTTCATTGATTTACAGAAAGCCTTTGATTCTGTGGAGACTGAAGCGATCATCGAAGCCCTAGCCAAACAGGGTGTTCAAACCCAATACATCAAGATCCTTTGTGAGCTGTATTACGGATTCACCACCAGGATCTCACTATTCTACAAAGTGATCATTAATGTCAAAAGAGGGATTCGACAGGGTGATACCATTTCACCAAAACTCTTCAGCGTCACCCTCGGAGAACATCATGCGACAATTAGATATCATGCAACAATTAGAATGGTATCATGCGACAATTAGAATGGGAAGGAATGGGAGTGAAGATAGATGGCCGGCAACTACACCACCTCCGCTTCGCTGATAACATCGTTCTAATAACACCAAACATTAGCCAAGCGAGACAAATGCTGGCTGACTTTGACCGAGAATGTGGAAAGATACGTCTACAGCTGAATCTAAAGAAAACCATGTTTATGAAGAATGAACTAGTTCCAGAGGCTCCATTCACTCTCAATGGAACACACATCTCTGAATGCAGCAGTTATGTGTACCTAGGTCGAGAAATCAACATGATGAACGACCTAAAACCTGAGCTGCACAGGAGGAAGAGAGCGGCATGGAATGCCTTCAAAGGCATCGAAGAAATAGCTAAAAGGACAAAGAACCTCCGGCTCCAGGCACATCTCTTTGATTCCACCGTTCTCCCTGCATTAACATACGCCTCAGAGACCTGGGCCCTACGAAAGCAGGATGAGAATGCTATTTGGGTCTCCCAGAGAGGAATCGAAAGAGCTATGCTTGGAATATCACGCCTCACTCAAGTGAGAGAAGGAATCGGAGTTCTGACCTCCGTCATTATTCCAAAATCAGGGATGCTGTCTCGTTTGCCAAGGCATCGAAAATCAGATGGGCTGGACGTGTCGGAGACAACCGCTGGACTAGAGCCATTACCGACTGGATCCCACGGGATGTCAAAGATCACGTGACCATCACAAGATGGTCAGACTTCCTTGTCAAGACCCTGAAGGAACGGTTTGAGGCTCTTCATATTCCTGAATCAACCAGATGCCATTGGGCTACATTGGCACGTGATAGGGTACAATGGAAATGTTAACTGGCGCCCGCTCGAGCAAATCGATGAATAACGGGATTCAAGTGATCTTCTTTCAAAATATTTTCTAATTCCTCTTGGGAAATTCTGTTGTTTTTGCCACAGAAGTGTACTGTTGAACTTCTAAAAACCTGCAAATTTCTGTGGTACTTTTCTGCTACTGAAACTTATGAAAACTGTCCATATGGGATGCTGGGTCTCGAACCCAGGTAGGCCGCTGCTGGAGGACATGACATGGTGGGCTCCTGCTCACGGCTGCCCAGCCGTGGAGCTCTCTCCTGCAGGCCACATTGTAAACAGAGGGCAGGGAGACAGTTTGGATCTGTGACTATGTGGCAGAATAGTCTTACCTTGAATTCTATGTTAGCTAGTATAAGATTTTCCTCTCCTGCTCCCACAGATCCCTCCATGGGACTGGACAATTCTACGAGAGTTCTCCTGGCTAAGTTCGGATCATCCTCTAAATAAAACAGCCCTAACTAAATCAGAGAGGAACGCTGTCTGCCTCCTGGCAAGTGAGCGTAGCTCTAAGTAATTCTAATGGCTAGTATCCAGAACAACCCTGAAGGAGATAAGCATCTCCTGAAAGTCTGGAGAAACATGGATCTGGCTGTAGAATATTCACAGTACAGATATACGCCTTTCCCGTGTATTAATCCTGAGATACAGCTCATCTCGGGTGTCCTGATTCCTATTTCTACAAAGGCTTCTAAGAGCTTGGCTAGGGCAAACTGCATTAGAATGGATGGGCCAGGTGAGCTCTCTGGGGATGCGCACCTGAATGGGAGATTTCTGGCCCCTGCTGAGACCCATGATTCGGGCCACCAGGGCAAAAGGGATATCAAAGTAGAAGCTTCCTTTCTCTCTCTGTGCCAGTTTGTTTCCCTACCTGCCTGCCCGGCGTCTACTCACTGGCCTGTGCACCTGGTACGGGGTCCAGCGTGCATCTTGGCCTGAGGATCCTGACCTGAACACATACGTGGTGTGGGTCCGGCTAGGTATTGTACCGGCTAGGTATTTTCCTGTCCCTGGCTTGTCCTGCCAGAACTTGTGTGGGTAAAGTGTTTGGAACTTGGCTGGATTCTCGAGTTTTTATCCGACTGCGGGCCGCTCGTCCCCTTGGGGCAAAAGGGGGATTCATTCCTGCTCCCTGCTAGACTGCTGGGAAACACAGCTGAGCCCCCACCCCAGCTCAGCATCAGCGCGGCATTTTCCAACACAGGCGCATGTGAGGCTAATGCCCTACATGTTGTACTATTGCTCTGGCCTCTGAATTAATTTCTTCTTTTTTGGGTCACAGCCAGTGATTCTCAGGGACTCTGCACTCAGGAATTACTCGAGTGGTTCTAGGGGGACCATATAGGATGCCAGAGATCGAACCTGGATCGGCTGCGTGCAAGGCAAACACTGTACCCACTGTACTATCATTCCAGCCCCCCTCTGAATAAAAAAAAAAAAAAAGAAAGAAAGAAAAATCATGGGCGAGAGTGAGTGTGAAGCAGGCAGGCACCTGCCTTGGACACAGCCGACTTGGGTCCGCGGAGCCCTGCAAGGAATGATCCCTGAGTGAAGCCGCAGGAGTAAGCCCTGAGCACTGCCGGGCGTGGCTCTAGAACAAGCAAGGCACACAGCCAGAAAGCTCCCACCTGTGAAAGGACTCGGTGGCGTGCGTGCACACACACACAGACACACACACACACACGCCCTGCCCTCCCATCTTCTGTGCCTTCCTTCCCTCAGCAGACTGGTATCAGAGCTTACTTAAGCTGTGGCGGTGTTCTGTTTGTTCGTTTCCTACTGCTGAACTGTAGTCTACTGTTTGGACAGGTCACATTCTGTTTACCCATTCACCAGATGATGAGCCCTTGATTGTTTTCAGCTAAGGGCTGTCCCAGGGCAGCGCCGGCCGGGTCACACAGTGGCTTTTGTAGGCCGCCTACGCTCTATGCATAGCCAGCAGAGGGAAGCATGTTCAACCTGTGTGAACTACCCACTTCTCTTCGGAAGCCCTGGTACCACTAGGCATCCCCGCAGCGTGGGGGGAAAGAAGCATCCCGCAATGTGAGTGTGAGCCCCAGAACACCCATTTGCACGTCCTAAAGACGAGTCAGTGCGGGTGGCCTCTCATGAGCTCATCGGCAATAATTCACAGCTATCTGAATGTCTTCTTTGTTCAAATATCTGGTCCAGTCCTTTTCATCTTTTCCCTTTGAACTACTGCAATGGAACAGTTCTTTTAAGATTCTGTTCACACAATCCTTTACAAATACATGATTTGCAAATTTTTTTTAAAAAAAGACATATGCACATTAGAAAATGGCATGTCTTATAGAACCAGCTCTAAAATCACACTGACAATTAGAATGAGTTGCTTACAAGCCTGCAGCAACACAGTGCTCCGTTATAGGAGGTATCGCGTCCTACAAGTGTGCTTTAGCGCTAAGCAGGGCCCTACTGCAGTCACGTGCTGGCACTGCGATGTTTTTATAAGACAGCAAGGAGAGCATCTGAGAGCTCTTTCGTCCAGAACCGCCCATGTGATGGCCCATTCTGCCAAGTCAGGTGATTCTCCCCAGAATTTACTGACTTTGAGGAATTCCTCATCATTGAATCTACACCCTCCACCACCCAGGGCTGACCTCCCCACTCTTTTTTTCACATCTTAGTTTTTATTTTATTTTCCCATTATACCTTATATAATAAAACACTGTGGTCACAAGTCTGTTCATGGCGATTTGTTACAGACATTCAATACACCATCACCAAATCCACCACCGTTATCTCCAATTTTCCCACCCATCCCTTAAACCTACTCCCATTGTAGGCCCTCAATGATTTATTCTATATCACTTGTTACATTGTACTACAAGAATGATCAAAAATAGTTTCCTCAGAAGAAAGTTGGTGAAGATTGTGTATCTCACCATGGAGCTATTAAGCCCTCGTATAAGAGATTACTAAGATGTTAGAGGTTAAGCTTTCTGTCTTGATATTTTATTAATCGAGACTGGATGCCTTCTATATTACATCCCATCCAATCTGGTTTTGTTATTGAGCTTGAGCGCTCTAAGAAGTCTGAAATTTTTAACGAGCTGGAGCTGAATTATTTTAACTGGATGGCTTTAGGGGTATGTGCGTGACTGCCATGGCTTCCAGAAGGACAGGGAGATGGGGAGGTAGCCCACCTACTCCTTTCTTAGGGGCGGAGGCGATAGTCCAGCGGGTAGGGAGTTTGCCTTGCTCGCAGCCGGCTCATGCTGGCCGGGTTCGATCCCCGGCATCCCATATGGTCCCCCGAGCACCGCCAGGAGTGATTCTTGAGTTCAGAGCCAGGAGAAACCCCCTGAGCATTGCCGGGTGTGACCCGAAAAAGCAAAACAAAAAAAAAAACCCTACTCCTTTCTTAAACCTAAGAGATGGCTGCATTGATTTTATCTGTATAAATTGAGTATCATGACTTGAAGACAAAGCAAGGCCAGCAGTTTTATGGTGCAAAAACATCACTTTGTTCCCCAACCACACACCAACGTGCACAGACTTCACCCTCTCCCACCCCGAACTCAGACAAAAAGCACAAGAGAGACCAAGAGCAGGAGCACTGGAGTGGGAGTGGGAGAGGTCAGGGGAGGGACCACAGCGACAATGGTGGACTGGAGGCAACCTGGAGACACAGTGGAGAAAGTAGACGCTGGTGAAGGGGCTGATGTTGGAACATTTGTACACGTGAAACTCAATCATACTAACTTTGTAATAATTCATGGTGATTCCATTAAAAAAAAAACCCACACACAACCCTTCCCCCCCACCTACACTCAAAACAGTTACAGATTTTATGTCCTTTTCTCTGTAAGCCAGAAACAATAAAGCATCAAAACTCAGACATCCCCAAGTCGGACTCTTTTTGGAAGATGAGGAAACACCCTACACATGAGCCTAAAACCAATCTGCAGAAGTGAGGGTGCGTGGGGCCAGAGCGATAGCACAGCGGGTAGGGTATTTGCCTTGCATGTGGCCAACCGGGTTCGATCCCCAGCATCCCATGTGGTCCCCCAAGCACTGCCAGGAGTAATTCCTGAGTACAGAGCCAGGAGAAACCCCTGAGCATTGCCAGGTGACCCCCCCAAAAAAAAAAAAAGTGAGGGAATGCGTATATGTAAGAATGCCAGAAAGTCCCTTACTAGATATGAGCTAGCAAAGACACTCCACACTCTGGGAAGAGACAGAGGTCATTGAAGTTGCATTATGGGTTTACTCATACAAGAATTTCTTCTGAGTACTATAATACTGAACTATAATTCCCTTTTAGATAGAAAAGGGGTAAAATGTCTATATACAAAAATTTCTTGGTTTTGAGGCCATGCCCATTGGTACTCAAAAGCTACTCCTGGCTCAGTGCTCTGAGCAACCATGTGGCACAGGGAACTGACGCCAGGGCCTCCCATGCATGACAAGCGCTCTAAGCCCTTAGCACTGCTGGGCATGTCCCCAAAAAACTACATATGTCCAGGCAGCTAATCAAAGGCTCCACCAGAGGGTGCAAGGAAATACTGAAGAATTCCAGGTCCAGGGGCCAGAGTGACAGCACAGCAGGGAGGGAGGGAGTTTGCCTTGCACGCGGCCAACCCTGGTTTGATCCCTGGCATCCCATATGGTCCCCCTGAGCACTGCCAGGGAGTAATTCCTATGTGCAAAATGTGGAGTAACCCCTGAGCATCCCCAAGCGCGACCCCAAAATCCAAAAGAAAGAACTCCAGGTCCAAGGGTCGAGAGATAGTATAGCAGTTGGGAGAGCACAGCGGCCAGACACAAGCTGAGCCACGTGAGTCCACGGCACCCAAGAAAGTTGCTCAAGCACCTCTGCCAGTGAGCCAGGAGTGAGCTCTGAGCACCAGCAGGTGTGGCCTTCAAACACACAGAACAAAGAACCCAGGTGAGCACTGGGGTGCGTTTGTGTGTGTGTGTGTATCTGTGTGTGCGAGAGAGGAAGCGCGTGGGGGAGGGGGCAGCTGCGGGGGTGTGGGGGGGAGAGCATGGGCACTGGAGGGTGTGGCGGCCAGCCCGGCGTCTCTGGCCACAGCTACACCACAACCTGGTGTGTTTGTCTTTAGGAATAAAGTTTTACGGGAACAGCCCACGCTGACTCACGCACCTCTCTGCTCTCTGTAACTGGGCAAATGAGGAAGTTGCAGAGCCCCCAAGCACTTCCTGCGGGGCCTTCAGAGAGCACTTCACTGACCCTGACCCAGCCCGGAGGCAAACAGAAAACGGGGTAGGCTGAGTTGGCTACAGGAAAGAGTTCCCAGGCAAGAGCAATAGCACAACAGGGCGCAGGGTCTGTCTGGGCTTTCCTCCAGGGTCCCAATGCAGGGGGTAGAGAGCAGCGGGGAGAGGGACTGCCCTACTCTGGGGCTTAAATGGAAACGCTGCACCTAGGGTCTCTCTGATGCAACTGGGAAAAGCCAAAGCGTTGCACAAAGGCATCGGAAAGGAAAACTTCGGGGCAGATTTTCTAACAATGTGAATCACTTCCACCACTTCCCACCCAGGCCAGTCCGGGATGTTGCCCTGGGAAGGAACAATGATGCTCACGGTCATCAGGACGGCGCTGGACGGCGGACAGTCACAGGCACCGCATCAGGGGAAGCTCCGGACACTGACCTGCAGCAAAATGTCTTCCGTGCCAGTGTAGAACAAAGGCCAGGAAACCCGACATTAGAGGCTGGTTCTTTTTAGCCTGAAAGTGTCAGCCACGCTGGTAACATGGGCAGAACCAGGTTTCCTCCCAATCCACCGAGCAGGAGCAAGAGAAAGTTCCGGAGAGGGAGGCATCGCGCTACACAGCACACTATCATCACTATCCTGGCCAATCCTAGTCTTTATTTTTTAATTTATATTTTGCTTTTCAGGTCACACCCCTGTGCTTTCGCTCCGGTCCCTCTTTGGGAACATTTTATTTTATTTTATTTTATTGTTATTATTATTATTATTATTTTTTTTTTTTTTTTTTGCTTTTTTGGGTCATACCCAGCAATGCTCAGGGGTTCCTCCTGGCTCTGCACTCAGGAATCCCTCCTGGCAATGCTCGGGGACCATATGGGATGCCGGGATTGAACACAGGTAGGCTCATGCAAGGCAAATGCCCTCCCCGCTGTGCTGTTGCTCCAGCCTCTGATCCTGGTCTTTAAACAGCGCCACCCCACTCCCACCCTCTGCAGAGTCCCGAGAGCCGCAGGCTGAGGCTTACCTGCTGCGCCCATAGGGGAGGTAGCTGGAGTCACGTTCTGGACACTGAGCCCTGGGCCGGACGCAGCGATGGGCGGGCCCGGGGGGTTCTCCCTCTGGGGAGACGTGGCGGGGTGGTCGGCTGGGATGTCTGTCCACCAGCGAGTCGTGCCAGGCGCCTCCGTCGGATCTGCGACAGGAAGGGGAGAGGGGCATGTTAGGGCGTTTTCTCCGCTGCCGACAAACACAGCAAGAAGGGCCCAGAGAACCCAGCAGGGATGTGGAGGTCGAGACGCTGACGCTGTGAACGGGACTGGCCGTGGTTTCTTTCCGCCTCTCCCGTTGCTGACCGGCAACCATCAGACACACTAAAACTTGTGTCCAACAGTTCATCATTGGGGACCAGTGACGGTTCCGATTTTCTTCTTTTCCTTTTTGAGTCACACCCAGCAGTGCACAAGGGATCACTCCTAACAGTGCTCAGGGATCACTCCTGACAGTGCTCAGGGATCACTCCTGACAGTGCTCAGGGATCACTCCTGACAGTGCTCAGGGACTCTATAGGGTGCTGGAGTTGGGTTGGTGGTGAACCGCCCTCCAGCTGTACTATCTCCCAGCCCCATTTTTTTTTTGTTTGGGGGCCACACCCTACGATGCTCCGGGACCACGTGCGATGCTGGGGATAAAACCCAAGTCGGGCACATGCCAGGCAAAGGCCCTGCTCTTCCTGTGCTGTCACTCCCGGCCCCTCACTATCCATTTTAACTTACTACACAAAGAGAAATACCAGGTACACAGAGACACAAAGTCAGCCCTCGCTTTCTGGAGCAAACTGCTCAGGCGCGTCTAGGTCTGTTTCCCTTTGGGGGCGGCCACACCCAGCGTGCAGAGGGCAGCTCCCTGCTGCGTGCTGGGGAGGCAGCGCTGGGAATCGAACCGGCCTCCAACACTCAGGCTCTAACGCCCAGCAGTGGGGCCATCGCTCTGGCCCCAGAATAGGGTTGTTGTTGTTTGTCTGTTTGCTCTTTAAATAGAATCTGCAACTTCTCTGGATAGTCACAGCCCTCCATGACCAGGTGGCCACTAACGCACACCCAGCAAACCTCAGACACGTCACCACATTTTAAGAGCAAGTATCCAGCCAGGAGCATCCAATAAACTCTCAGGGGTGTCCTCTGGCCCGGACAGTGAGGACCCACAGATTCAGGCCCCCTGTCAGATGCTTGTGTGTGTGTGTGTGTGTGTGTGCATGCACACACATGTGCGAGTACCTGAAAATGTGTGTGTGCGCACACAGAAGCAAACCTCACGTGGGTACAGGCCCAGATGCCTCCTGGCCCCACAGGGACCCCAGCACCTGGGTCCAGCTTCCTGGGGAGGCCCAACCAGAGCATCAGCGGCAGTCACTCTTGCTCTCCATCAGGAATAAGGACGTGACAGGCGCAAAGGAGCACAGCCCGCATCCGGCTACAGCCCTGCACCCCGAGCAGGCAGGCAGGTCAGCTCCTTTTCAGGGTTCCTGCCCTGACCTCAGCTAGGCCTCAGCTGCCCCCAGCAGAATCTTCTCTCCAGCCACCTACCCCTGAGCCAAATCATCTGTTTTAACCAGGTCAAACCCTGGAGAGGGGAGGGGCCTGGCTGCTGAGGGGCTGGAAGCCTTAGTACGGCGGGGAAGGCACTTTCCTAGCACACAGCTGACCCAGGCTTGATCCCCAGCAACCCCATATGCTCCCCGATCCCTGAGCACAGAGCCAGGAGTGCCCCGTGGTCGAAAACCCAAATAAACAAACATGCGAGGGTGTAGCTCAGCCATGAGCCAGTGTCTGCCCTGCCCCACCCGCAGGGGTATCACGTCATGCCTAGTTCAGGCGGGGCAAACCCCGGCAGAGGTGGCCAGACTGCCCAGGTGGGGGGCAGCGCTAGGGGGGACCCCCACAACCTCCTCACGAATCTGTTCCTCCCAGTGAACCAGTGGCCCGAGAACCTGAAGGCGCCCACAGGCCCTACCCGAGGACCCCAGGAATTTCTAAGGGGCCCCACGGTGCTTCTGGGCTCCAGCACTAAACTGGCCAAGCAGAGCCCCGGTCACTGCCTGGGTGCCCACCCCATGCCCCTCTGCCACCTCCCTCATCCTCTCTCAGGTGTCCGGGCAGTCGCTGGCGCCACGGGGGCTGCAACCTGTCATCAGGCTACTCTGCTCTCCGCCGTGACTGAAGACCTGCACTGCCACACCACGTGGTCTCCGTGGTCTCCGCTTCCAGCCACAGACGTGGAGACAACCCAGACTGCAGAGGCTCTGAGAGAAGGAGGCAGGCCCCAAGGAAGGCAAATAGCCCAGAACTCCTCCGGAACCGCTATGGTCTGCCCACCCCAGCCCTGACCCTCAACTTCTTCTTCTTCTTCTTCTTCTTTTTTTTTTTTTTTTTGCTTTTGGGGACACACCTGGGGACGCTCGGAGGTTCCTCCTGGCTCTGCACTCAGGAATTAACCCTGGCAGTGCTCAGGGGACTATATGGGATGCCAAGGCCTGAACCCAGGCTGGCGCATGCAGGGCAGACGCCCTCCTGCTGTGCTATCGCTCCGGGACATCCACCCCCAGCACTTAAAGCAAAGACTTTCACCCATTTCATCCCTGATGCTCAGCAGTGAATCCCAAACACAGGAAACACGTGGCTGATACTTGCTGGTAAAGGGCTAATAAAAACTACCAGAAGGACCGGGGGCAGCAGAAGGGAGTGACCCGCCCGGACACATGGTCCCCTGGCCTTGCCAAGAGTGACCCGTGAATTCTGCAGGGCATGGCCCGATCCCTATGCCCAAACAACCAGAAAATGCACTAAGAGAAATGTCACTGCTGGGGAACGAGCATCTTCCTTCCCCAAGGAAGCCCCTCACTGTTCCAGGGGCCCGGCCTGACCGTGACACCCACAGGCTTCCTCCTGCCCAAAGGCGCTGCAGAACGGGGAGTCCAGCTCCTACTCGTCACCCTGCAGGTTACGGGGCGGGAGAGAGGTCGGCAGGCTGCAAGGCCCGCTGCCCCAGCACCTCCGTCAGCACCCTGGGAGTCACCCCTGAACGCCCAGGTGGGAGCACCGCAGACCATGGGCCAGAAAGGAAACGACCCAAGCAAGCGTGCCCAGCCGAAAGGGAGACTCGAGTTGGGCTGATAGAGCCAGAGACAGGGAGGGGGTAAAGACCGGCCCAAGTCCACTGGGACCTTAGCACTGCACCTGAGTCCCAGAGCACCACGAGACTGACCCCAAGGGGTCAGGGAACAGGGCTGTGGGTAAGTACTTGCCTTGCGTGAGGCCAATCCTGGTTCAATCCCTGGCACCCCAAAGGGATCCCTACCCCACCCTGGCAATGCCAGGGCAAGCCCCGAGCATCACCAGCCTGTGATAACCGAGTGGACTGGTGAGGGGCAGAGAGAGGCAGGAGGTTACGGGAGCCAGGCCTGAACCCCAAGGAAGATCTACAGGAAAGGAAGAGCCAGGGGTGATGCACTGTGACTCTCAGCAGAGGGCGCTGTCCAGCAGGACAGGATGTCACCCCCAGGAAGTCACCTCACGCTGATCAAACACAACCTGAGACAAAAACAAAGCATAGCCCCCCACATTCCAGAACGTGACTAAAGTTATGCTTCCTGGCCTCCTCCACCCCTTCCCGGGAAGTACAGCATCTCTGTGCCGTTTTTTCAGTCCTTTCATCTGACTTTTTATTCTGCATCTCAGTCACGCCCAGCAGTTCTCAGGGGTCACTCCTGGAGAGGTCTGGGATCATCTGAGGTGCCAGGATGGAACCCGGTGGGGACACATGCGAGACAAACGAGACTATCCACTGTACTATCTCTCAGTCCATTTTGAAGCCCCTGAGGGGGCCAGAGCGAGAGCACAGCGGGGAGGGCGTTTGCCTTGCAAGTCACCGACCCAGGTTTGATCCGCGGCATCCCATATGGTCCCCTGAGCACTGCCAGGAGTAATTCCTGAGTGCAGAATCAGGAGTAACCTCTGAGCATTGCCAGGTATAACCTAAAAAGAAAAATAAATAAACAAACAAACAAATAAATAAATAAATAAAGTCCTTTTAAAATGAATTTTCTCAGATTCCAAGAGAAAGCACCCAACATAAAAGGGTATTTTTAAAAAATCAGTTTATTGATTTCTACCCTAAAAATAAAATTAAAAAAAAATCAACCTAAGAACGCTGAAGTGAGGATGCCAGAAAAAAAATCAACCCATCAATTTCTGCCCTGACCCGCATCCCTTACCGCAAACACGCATCTCCACCGCAAACACGCTGCCTCTATCATATCCCTCCGAATTTCTCATCTTGACTGTTTCAGTTCTTATTTCACAACTGATGTGAAAACTGGGTTTTCCCTGAATTGTTCTTTCCTGATATAACACTTCCTACCCTCACGTTCCTGGGGAACTAAAATAAACGCGAGGCAGCTTCTGTTCCGAATAGAAAGGGCCGCTGGGCGGCCGGAGGCGGGGCCAGCGTGGGACGGGCCACACAGTTTTATTTTTAGCAGCTGGTGGAGAGAAATAAATCCAAAAGGCATTGTTGCAAATTTAGCTAAGAGTCACTCTATCAGAGCATCCTATTTTGCTACTAAAAAGCTAGATAAATGAATTCAATGAAAATAAAAACGTTTTCACATATTTACTCTGGCCTGGCCTCAGACCCAGAGCACCGATTCTGAGGACACGGGGCCTATTTTCTTGTACATTAGCCAGAGCTGAAATGGGCGAAAGGCAGGAGCCATGCACGTTACTCCTCCGAGTCCACTGACAGAAGCCCAAATAAATCACTTAACGGACGTCCCCGCCGGGATCCAAAACTCAACAGCTTCCTTTTTCCATTTGTTTTCAGGGCCAACCCGGTGGTGCCCAGCGCTTACTCCTGGCTCTATGCTCAGGAGTGACTCCTCGCAGGGCTCCGGGAACCATGTGGGGGCTGGGGATCAAATCCGGGTCAGCAAGGCCAGCACCCTCCCCGCTGTACCATCACACCGGCCCAACCAGCTTCCTTTGAAACTTCACACTTTGAAATTTATCTCGCCCCACCATCCCGCAAGTCCTGTCATCTCCATAGTCACCCGTGCTCGCTCCGGGCCCGCTCTGCTGTTGCTGCTGCAGCATATGGCGGTCTGAACACTTCCGGCACGGGGTGAAGAGGCATTCAGCAGTGTGGGGTGGTGCTGGGGACCCAGAAGAAGTCTCTGGCCCCTGGCGTAGAGGCCCTAACCACTGAGCCGCAGCTGCGCCCCTTTTGCTTTACCAAACTCACTCACAAGACACACACGAGGTCAAGAAAGATGGGGAAACACTTTTTACCTCCCGCTTACCACTGTGAGCCAAGGATCTGGCAGTGGGGCAGTGAGGTTCAGTGGGCCGGGTCCCAACCCCAGCACCTCCCCGGAGGCAGCGGCAAGCTGCGGCAAGCTGCGCCTTCACGGAAGACCTTAACTGAAGCCAGACCCGCCTCACAGGGCTTCCCACTCAGGCCCTCTAGGGAAGGTCAGGCCTACACTCAGCTCACCGCGGTCCCGCTGCCCGCAGCCCGTGGCTCCTCCAGGCCACATCTGACACCGACCGACCGGCACTTTCCCACTCCTCCCCAAGGCCCGGCACCGAAGCCTCAGTTCAGACCCAGCAGGTTGGAACGTTTCTTTTCCCCTGCTAGAGAAAAGGAACCAGAACCCAAAAGGTGAGATGACCAGCTCAGGGTGACGTGGCTCAGAGTGAAGGCAGAGATTTCCCAGCACTGGACAAATGGACAAATGAAGCGCAGACAGATGGACGGATGGCCTCACCCTGAAGGAAGACCCACACGGGGCAGCGGCTGCCATCGACTGCTCTACTCCAAGGTGCTGAGCTTTCCGGGGGCACACACTGTGCACCCCTCTGCTGCCAATGCTGTGACAGGGAGGCAGAGAAACGCCACGGAGCAAAAAGCGGTTGAGGGGCCGGAGAGAGAGTGCAGTGGGCAGCGACAGAGCCGCAGGGAGCAAGAGTACAGTGGGAGTAATAGTGCCGCAGGGAGTGACAGCTCAGGGCTAGAGTGTTTGCCCTGTACACGGCCAACCCAGGTCCGATCCCCCACATCCCATATGGTCCCCCGGAGCACCACCAGAAGTGATTTCTGAGTGCAGAGCCAGGAGCCAGCCCCGAGTATCATCAGGTGTGACCCAAAAAGTAAAAGAAAAAAAGCAAGAGGGGCTCTGTCCAAAGCTAGAGCAAAGCGGGAAGGCATTTGTCTTGCATGCAAACAACAGGCTCCAATTCCTGGCACCCCATATGGTCTCCTGAGTTCGGCCAGGAGTAATTCCTGAGTGCCCCGAGCACTGCCGGTTGTGGGCCTCCCCAAAAAAAAAAAATTATGCAAGAGGGGCTCAGTGGCACAAGAGAAGCTGACAAGCTGACAGTGAGCTCAGGGCAAAGAGCAGAGATTATCCAGGCCAGCAAGGAGGAGGACAGGAGCGTAAGGGCTGTGTGGGCGGCGCCATCGGACAAACAGTACGTAGGGCTCAGGGCTTCGGGGAGGAGACAGAAGTGAGTGCGTTATCGGCGTCTTCATCTGAAGCAGTACCAGCTGAAAACACCCCCAGCCCCATCCAGAGAGGGGTACTCCGGACCCAGGAAGCTCAGAGTGCGGAACTGAACAAACCACACACGCACACGAGGCACGTGACAAGGAAAACTGCAGAGATTGGAGCCGGATGGGGCCAGAGTACACGGGAGACCCAGGTTCCACCCAGCACCATTTATGGGGTCCCCGGGCGCCAGGACTGATCCCTGAGCACCGCAGGATGTGATCCCCAAAAAATTCAAACAGCAACAACAAAGATTCCTTAAGGCAGCAAAGGCCAGAAGGAACCCCCAGGAGAGAAGGAACCTCCCAGACAGGAGAACCCCCCAACAGAGGGAAACCCCGACAGAAAGAACCCTCGCCCCCCATAGACCACCCACAGACTCACACGGAGGGAGAGTCTAAGTCACAGCGAAGGAGCCCATCACCCCCAAACCAATAATCCTAGATAGAGTTAAGGAACTTCTTCAAAAGGAAATGAAAGCCCACTCGGAAGCAGTGAGGTAACAAATAAACAGAAAATGCTTTTCAGGGGCCAGAGCGATAGCCCAGCGGGTAGGGCGTTTGCCTTGCAGCAGTCGGCCTGTGCTGGCCCAGGTTCGATCCCCAGTATCCCATATGGTCCCCGAGCACTACCAGGAGTAATTCCTGAGTGCAGAGCCAGGAGTAGCCCCTAAGCGTCACGGGGTGTGACCCAAAAATAAAAAAAAAAAAAAGGAAAAGAAAATGCTTTTCAGTTCTAAAATTTCTGTGTAGGGGCTGCAGGGACAGCACAGTGGGGAGGACGTTGCCCTGCATGCAGCCGACCTGGCTTCGATCTCCGGCATCCCATATGGTTCCCGAGAGTAATTCCTGAGTGCAGAGCCAGGAGAAACCCCTGAGCATTGCCGGGTGTGACCCAAAAAGCAAAAAAAATAA
Source organism: Cryptotis parvus (assembly GCA_021461705.1). Taxonomy (NCBI): domain Eukaryota; kingdom Metazoa; phylum Chordata; class Mammalia; order Eulipotyphla; family Soricidae; genus Cryptotis; species Cryptotis parvus. The sequence goes on along the minus strand of JAJIBD010007348.1, from coordinate 50,658 downwards.
ATAAATAAAAAATAAAATATCTAGGGGCTGGGGTGATAGCACAGCGGGGAGGGCATTTGCCTCACATACCGCCCGATCTAGGTTTGATCCCAGGCATCCCATATGGTTCCCCAAGCACCACCAAGAGTGATTCCTGAGTGCAGAGCCAGGAGTAACCTCTGAACATTGTCGGGTGTGACCCACAATGGGCGGCACTTCAGCACACTCCCGCCCCAAAAAAGAAAAAAAAAAAACTGTATCACTGTCTTCCCGTATATTTGCTCGAGCGGGCACCAGTAACATCTCAATACATCCTGTCACATATGAGACAGCCAAGGGCATCATCCCGCTCCAGGAACATAAAGAGCCTCAAACCTGGGAATGAGGTCTACAATCGTTACTGGTATTTGGCATGCTAAATAAAAATAAAATAAAATAAAATTTCTGCCTATATTTCTGTGGTGCTATTGCTGCTCTGCCTTGAGGTCACACCGGCAGTGTCTGGTGGTGCCTGCGGGCGGAGCCGACAGGAGGACACAGCGAAGACCTGTCCCAGGTGCCCTCCCAGAGAAACAGTTGGGGACAACACACGGACACGCCGTGGAACTGGAGTTTGCAGAACTGAGCTCTCGGCTGTGACCGTGGGGCATGAAGGGCGCTTGCCTCGCACAGAGCCGACCAACCCAGGCGCAACCCCAGGCTCTGCTTATGGGCGCCCAAGCCTTGCCAGCAGGGAGCCCTGAGCAGAGCCAAGAGGAAGCCCACCCCAGCAGGGAGCCCTGAGCAGAGCCAAGAGGAAGCCCTGAGCACCACTGCTTGTGGCCCCCCAGAACACAAAAGCAATGAGCTGACCTGGGAGTGGGGGTGGGGTTGAGAGGGGTCCTAGGGGCGCACGGTGATGGGTGTGGGGCAGGAATGCTGTATGTATAATTACAATACGTAAATCCAACGGCCCAATAAAAAGGGTGAAAAAATACTAATAAAAAGAAAAGAGGAGAGGAGCTGCCCAGGGGCAGATCAACAGAGCAAAACCAGTTCGAGCCCAGGTAGGCGGCCCCCAGAAGCGGGAATCACTGGGAATTCGTCAGATGGAGTCAGGGGTCGGCCATTCCCCTCTCCATTTTGTCGAGCCTGGTGGCCCCGCCCAGGAGCTGCCCGGGGGCCATCGGCCATAACATGAAGAGGCTCACAAGCGGCTGGGGAGGCTGGAACTCGGCTCGCCCCGGGCCCAGCTGAATAGGGGACCCCCAGGAGGGCAGACGAGCTTTGGGAGTGGGCCCGTCACCTCTGGGGGGGTCCCAGAAGCAGCCGGATGAGACTCGCCCATCACACTAGCCATCATTTTCGCTGTCCGGACGCTGGGAAACTGCCTCACGACCAGATTAATAGAGCAAAACCAGTTTGAGCCCAGGTTGCACGGACGCAAGTGGCCGCGGTCCATTAAAATAGTGAAACAGTAATGTCTTTTGATGCACTGCATTCCACAAAGAGCAGGAAAGTTTGGCAGGAGGGAGAGATAAAGAGGAGAGAAATGACATACAGAACCCGCCAAGTAGTTGAGGTGTGGGAGGGGGAGGGAGGTGGGGACATTGGTGATGGGAGATGGGTTTGGGTGGAGGGATGCGTGTTGGAACACTGTAGAACCAAAACTCTACATGAGCATCTTTCAACTGTATGTCTAAAATGGTGTAATAATATTTGGGGGGAATAATAAAATAAAATCGAGAAAAAATAAAAAAAATAAAAATAAATTCAGAATACAAAAAAAAAGAAAAGATTTCAGGAGATGAAAAAAAAAGAAAAACAAAAGAGGAGCTTAGTGACAGCACAGCAGGAGGGGGTGTGCCTGGCACACAGCAGACGGGGTTTGATCTCCAGCATCCCACAGGGTCCCTGAGCACAGAGCCAGGAGTAACCCCTGAGCATCACTGGGTATGGGCCCCACCCACAAAAAAAAAAAAAAAAAAAAACAAAGCAGCAGAAAAAAAAGCCAAAGAGAAGAAAGCCACAGGGCGCCCCACTAGCAGCCTGAGAGCGACCCCCAACCCAGCTCACTGTAACTAGGTCATGTTTCCCGGTCAAGACTTCTCAGGGGCGGCCTTCACTCTGTCGCTGAACGCACTGCACTCAAGAAGCTCCTCACTGCAGGCTCTGCTCCGCCTTCCCGGCCCCAGCTCCACAGCTGTAACCTGCGGTGCGGCCATGACCGCTGGGTTGCTAACCCCCGGGAGCACTGCGGTCAAGGGTGCCAGTGGCAACACCAGCAAAGGAAAGAAGAGGGGAGACGGGTCCCCCCTCAATATCCAACCAACCAGGTTTCTTTTCTTCTGAGGATGAGTCACGTCCCAATTCCGCTCTTGCTGGATGCTGTGACTACACAGCGGCTATTTCATGCGTTCTATTCTAAATCCTCTGGGGCACCCGCTGTCCGTTCCTTTATTACAGGACGTGACTCCACAGAGCGCCCAATTAAGTCTGTCCCTCGGCCGGAGTTCAAACATCTGCTTGGCGCTCCGCGCTCACTGACACATTTTATTGAGACTTGGAATTTAAGGATAGGAAAATTATTTCTACAGTTCGAATACAAGATTCTTTCTGAGGCTGGACATGTGGCTCCAGGGGCAGAGGACAAGCTTGGCGTGGACTAGGCTCCGGGCGTGCTGTGGGCACCAAGGGCTCTCCCCACACGCCACCTGTGTGGCCCTATTTAGAAAGCAAGCGCAGCAGCAGCACTGCGCTGAAGGGCTGTACTTCCCAAAATAGGTTACCACCTAGTGGAAACGCATCCAGCATACAAATTATTTCCTCGGATCTTCTCTCCGAGTCGACGTCGCATTCTTGTTTTTTATTTATTTGGTTTGGGGGGCTTACTTGGCGATGCTCAGGGTTACTCCTGGCTCTGCTCTCAGGAACTACTCCTGGCAGTGCTCAGGGACCATATGGGATGCCGGGGATCAAACCCGGGCCAGCCGTGTGCAAGGCAAACGCCCTCCCGCTGTGCTATCACTCTGGCCCCATCACACGGTCCTTGTGCCCGTTCACAGGTGTAGACGAGCTGAAGCCCACCGGTCTTCCACCTTGATTAGCACCATCGGTGTGTGGACCAGTAAGTAGGACACTGCTGGCCACTGGTGGAAGTGGGCTAGTGAACGTAGATATACACAGCCCAGAGCGAAAATACGTAGATTTCAGCGCCCTAGGCTGGCTGGGGTAGCTCCTATCTTGCAGGCAAGAAGCCAGTCTGGTGACAGGTGTCACCCACACCTTAGACTCTGTCCCGCAGCTCTGGAGTCAGGGGCAGCAGCAGAGGGACCTTCCCCAAGGCCAGGGACCCCAGTGAGCTGTACCTACGCGTCTCCCAGCCGAGCTGCCCCTGCAGGTCCCAGCAGCTGTAGCGGAGAAACAGAGGACACAAATGTTCAAATCTTAAAACATCAATAGGACGGGAGCGATAGCCCAGTGGGTAGGGCATTTGCCTTGCACGTGGCCGGCTCATGCCAGCCTGGGTTCGATCCCGGCATCCCATAGGGTCCCCGGAGCACCTCCAGGAGTAATTCCTGAGTGCAGAGCCAGGAGTAACCTCTGAGCATCGCTTGTGTGCCCCAAAAAGCCAAAAATCAAAATATAAACAAACACGACAGTTTGTTGAACTGTGAATTTCCTTAGAGCCAAAGAGAGGGCCCGAGACAGTACAGAGGTTAAAGGCGCCTGCCTGCGTGCAGCCAACCCCCCATGTGAACCTCCAAGCTTCCCCCTCAGTGCTGATTGCTGAGCAGAGCCCGAGTCAGCCCTGAGCATACGGATATGCCCAGCAACCTCCCAATCAAAGAGAGAAGCTGAGCTCCTGAAATGCCACAAATAATAAACAAATGGAAAATGCAGGGAAGTTTTTAAAAACAGATTTTCAGCGGCCAGAGCGACAGCACAGCCGGGAGTGCATGTGCCTTGAACACGACTGACCTGGGTTCGATCCCGGCGTCCCATACAGTCCCCTGAGACCAAAGGAGTAATTCCTGAGGCAGAGCCAGGAGCAACCCCTGAGCATCACTGGATGTGGTCCAAAAACAGCTACAACAAAATGGTCATCGAGGGCCACAGAGAGCACAGAGCTAAACGCAGGAGTCCACGCATGCATGTGGGCTCCTGATTCAGTCCCCGCACTGCAGATGACTCCTCCACCCCAGCACCACGGGGAGCGACCACTGAGCACCAATGGGCGTGGTCCAAAAAGCAAAAGAGAAAAGTGGAATAAAGGAAGCCAAAATGTGCAGCTGTGCCCAGGGTCACATACCTGACTACACACGTGTGCGGCGTGCTCGGGGGTCATACACCTGACCGTCTGCACACATGTGTGTGGGCGTGCCAGGTTCACATACCTGTCCGTGTATGTGTGTGTCTCTGTGTGTGTGTGTGTGTGTGTGTGTGTGTCAGGGCCGTACACCTGAGAGTCTGCGGACACGTGTGTGGGGGCTCCCAGGGTCATACACCTGAGAGTCTGCGGACACGTGTGTGGCCAGGGCCGTACACCTGGGAGTCTGTGGACACGTGTATGTGGCCAGGGCCGTACACCTGAGAGTCTGCGGACACGTGTGTTTGGGCTCCCAGGGACATACACCTGAGAGTCTGCAGACACGTGTGTTTGGGCTCCCAGGGTCATACACCTGAGAGTCTGCAGACACGTGTGTGGGGCTCCCAGGGCCGTACACCTGAAAGTCTGCGGACACATGTGTGGGGGCTCCCAGGGCCGTACACCTGACCGCCAGCGCACATGGGTGGGCATGCCTGGGGTCATACCCCAGCTGTGGATTTTGCACAGGCGCTCGCCCGGCTCTCTCAGAAAGAGAAAACTGGCTCTGGTCACTTCCTGCTGGTCCAGTTCTTGGGCGAGTAAAGGTTTCTCCCTCGCACGGATCACTGAGTGTTAAGTTCCTGCAACAGGTTAGTACCGTCTCTTTCAGTTCATGCCACGAGGCCACGTTTAAACACAGGGAGGGAGGGCCAGAGTGATAGCCCAGCGGGTAGGGCGTTTGCCTTGCACGCGGCCGGCCTATGCCAGCCCGGGTTCGATCCCCGGCATCCCATATGGTCCCCCGAGCACAGCCAGGAGTGATTCCTAAGTGCAGAGCCAGGAGAAACCCCTGAGCATTGCTGGGTGTGACCCAAAAAGCAAAAAAAAATAAATAAAATAAACACAGGGAGGGGATGGAGCGATGGGACAGAGGGGAGGTACGGGCCTAGCGAGGGACAGAGTGACAGGACAGCAGGAAAGGCCGGCCTTGCACACAGCGGCACCGGTGCGACCCTGATCAAACCCTGGCACCGCCTATGGCCCCTGAACACTGTCAGTTATGGCAAAAAATAAAAAATAAAACCCCTCGACCCTCCCCAGTAAGTAAACAAAATAGAATCAGACCCAGCAACACCTTAATGGAGGTGGCTCAGTCTGATAAGATGGAGAGAGTGATGCCGAAAGCGACCGGGCAGGGCAGGGCGACAGCACAGCGGGGAGGGTGTTGGCCTTGCACACGGCTGACCTGGGCTGTATCCCGCATCCCACCTGGCCCCCTGAGCACTGCCAGGATTCCTGAGTGCAGAGCCATGAGGAACCCCTGAGCATGGTGGGGTGTGACCCCAAAAAGCTAAAAAACAGAAAATCGATAGGGTAGCCCCCGAAACATTGCTTTTCACGCAGCCTTCCGTAAAATGCTGCCCCCGTGGGCTGGAGAGCCAGGACAGCTTGCACAAGGCAGACCCACATTCAATCCCCCGCAAAGCACAGAGTCCCAGAGAGCCCCGCCTGGAGCAAGCTCTGAGCACCGTCAGGTGTGGCCCCAAAGCAGAAACTGAAAGAAAACACCAACAAAACATCCCCCCCAAAAGCCGCAGCCCACCTTTGTCCCGGTGACATCTGTGTCTAGAGGGTCACCTTTTTTTTTTTTTTAGCTTTTTGAGTCACACCCAGCGTTGCTCAGGGGTTCCTCCTGGCTCTGCACTCAGAACTACTCCTGGCAGTGCTCGGGGACCATATGGGATGCCAGGGAGCGAACCCAGGTTGGCGGCATGCAAGGCCAACGCCCTCCCCGCTGTGCTGTGGCTGCAGCCCCTAGAAGGTCACCCTTTACCCCACACTGTCCCTAAGATAAACCCCACAGCATTGCCCTGACATCCAACATGGTGCCTGTGCACGTCAGAAGTGAAAGATTAACCTGCATGCGAGGCAAAGGTGACCAGGCGGGGGCCACCAGGCCCAGTGGACACCACCAGGGCCAACAACACTGTCGAGTCTGTGCCCTTCCCAAATCAACCTTGCTCCGAACCAAGGGTGGGGCATGCTGCCGGGGGGGGGGCCTGGCAGTCAGCAGACGAGGCTGGAGATGCACACCCCAGGGTGGTCCCCCACGCCAGCTTCCCGAGACGAGAGAGTTCTCGAACCACTGATGTATGGGAGACAGCAACTGCCAAGAGCAGTTCCGGAGGCCTGGCAAGTTCTGGCCACGGCAGAAGCCACACCTGAGTCCCCACCCTGCCCCTTCATGGAGCGTCTCTGCCTTGCTTCCTGCGAGAGCCGCCTGTACTCCTGGAACAAGCGGACGATTGTGGCTCCGCATCTCCCGGCAGCTCCGGGCCCCACAGCTGCGGCCCCTCGGACCAAGGCAGACAGAGCGGTTCGCACTCACGCCTCCCGGACCTGTAGCAACCTGAGGCTGAGCTGCGCGAGGCACCCAGGAGCCCGTGTGGGCAGCTCCGGGACTAGCCCCTGCAGGGCCTGGGCCTGACCATGAACTCCCCAGGCTGGTCTGCATCTCCAATGGCCACCCTCTTCGGCCTTTCCTCCACGGCCCGCTGAGCCCTTCACAGCCAATGTCAGAGAAATGGATGCGGGGCGGGGGCAACAGCAGGGACGGCATCTGGCTTGCAGGTGGCTGACCGGCCCCATTCCTGGCACCACAAATGAAAAATGGTCTCTCGAGTCCTGCGAGGAGTGAGCCCTGAGCAGAGTCAGGAGGAGCGTGAGAACTGCCCCGCCCCAGAGAATAGAGAACACATGAGTACAGTTTGGTTTTATGTTTGGGCTTCTGGCTTGGGGGCCACACTGGTAGTGGCCAGTGGAGGGTCACTCAGGTCACTGCTCAGGGGACCATGCGGTGCCAGCACCGAGATTGGGGCCTCTGTGTGCAGAGCCTCGGCGCGGCCCTTTGAGACGCTTCCTCGCCTGCGGCAGTTTGTTTTGGCTGTTTATGCCACGGCTGGCTAGACTCAGGGATCAAACCCAGGTCAGTCACGGGCCCAGCAAGGGCTTTACCCCCAGTCCTGTCCCCCCAGCCCCAAGGACAGAGGACGGCATGGTTTGATCAGAGGAAGAAATAATCAAAGGGCTAGAGAGGGTCCAGAGCAACAGCACAGGGGGAGGGTGTTTGCCTTACAAGCAGCCGACCCAGGTTCGATCCCCAGCGTCCCATCAGGAGTGGTCCCTGAGAGGAGGAGTCTCTGAGAAGAGAAGGAAAAGAAAGAGGAGGAAGAGGAAGGTGAAGGGAGGGAAAGGAAGAGGAAGAGGAGTGGGAGGAAGAGGAAGAGGGGGAGGGGAGGAAGGGGAGGGGGAGGAGGAGCGGGAAGAGGAAGAAAGAGAAGGAGGGGGAGGGGGAGGGAGGGGAAGAGCAGGGGAGGAGGAAGGGGATGAGAGGAAGAAGAAGAGGGGAAGGGAGAAGGAGGAGGAGGAAGAAGGGAGGGGAGGAGGAGGGGGAGGAAGAAGGGAGGGGGAGAGGGAGGAGGGAAGAGGGGAGGAGGAAGGGAGGAGGAGGAAGGGGAGGGGGAGGAGGGGAATATGGAAGGCCTCTGTCCTCACGCAGAATTCCCAAACCCTAAGGACTAAGGCGGGGCTTCCTCAGATTTCTGCAGCCAAAATTCCCACCCCACAGCCCTGGCTCACTTTCCTAACTCCCTCGGCGCAGCTGCCAGCGGGCTGTGGTCCCACACAGGCTGGTGGGGAGGCGAAGACTCCCCACAGGCGAGACGGAGACCACAGCTTCACACGTGCCACACGCACAGCCCTGGAGTCTGGAGGAGAGAAAACAGTCACATCTTCTCACTGAAACAGAATTTTCTAGTACTGGGGTCTGTGGTTTTCTTCTATGCGACGAGTCATCAAGCCCGTACCAGACCCTGGCAAGGCACACACTCTGCAGCCGACATTCAGAGCCGTCCCACACTCTGCAGCCGACACTCAGAGCCGTCACACACTCTACAGCCGACACTCAGAGCCGTCACACACTCAGCAGCCGACACTCAGAGCCGTCCCACACTCTGCAGCCGACACTCAGAGCCGTCACACACTCTGCAGCCGACACTCAGAGCCGTCACACACTCAGCAGCCGACACTCAGAGCCGTCACACACTCAGCAGCCGACACTCAGAGCCGTCACACACTCAGCAGCCGACACTCAGAGCCGTCACACACTCAGCAGCCGACACTCAGAGCCGTCACACACTCAGCAGCCGACACTCAGAGCCGCCACACACTCAGCAGCCGACACTCAGAGCCGCGTCCCACACTCTGCAGCCGACACTCAGAGCCGTCACACACTCTGCAGCCGACACTCAGAGCCGTCCCACACTCTACAGCCGACACTCAGAGCCGTCCCTACACTCAGCAGCCGACACTCAGACCCGTCACACACTCTGCAGCCGACACTCAGAGCCGCCACACACTCTACAGCCGACACTCAGAGCCGTCCCACACTCTGCAGCCGACACTCAGAGCCGTCACACACTCTGCAGCCGACACTCAGAGCTGTCACACACTCAGCAGCCGACACTCAGAGCCGTCACACACTCAGCAGCCGACACTCAGAGCCGGTCCCACACTCTGCAGCCGACACTCAGAGCCGTCCCACACTCTGCAGCCGACACTCAGAGCCGTCACACACTCAGCAGCCGACACTCAGAGCCGTCCCACACTCTGCAGCCGACACTCAGAGCCGTCCCACACTCTGCAGCCGACACTCAGAGCCGTCACACACTCTACAGCCGACACTCAGAGCCGTCACACACTCAGCAGCCGACACTCAGAGCCGGCCACACACTCAGCAGCCGACACTCAGAGCCGTCACACACTCAGCAGCCGACACTCAGAGCCGTCCACACACTCTACAGCCGACACTCAGAGCCGTCCCACACTCTGCAGCCGACACTCAGAGCCGTCACACACTCTGCAGCCGACACTCAGAGCCGTCACACACTCTGCAGCCGACACTCAGAGCCATCACACACTCAGCAGCCGACACTCAGAGCCGTCACCACACTCAGCAGCCGACACTCAGAGCCGTCCCACACTCTGCAGCCGACACTCAGAGCCGTCACACACTCTGCAGCCGACACTCAGAGCCGTCCCACACTCTGCAGCCGACACTCAGAGCCGTCACACACTCAGCAGCCGACACTCAGAGCCGTCACACACTCTACAGCCGACACTCAGAGCCGCCACACACTCTACAGCCGACACTCAGACCCGTCCCACACTCAGCCTGTCCGGGGTTTCTGAAGGCTCTGGAAGCTGAGCCAGCAGGAGCCACGTTCCCGACGGGGTGGCTGCAAGTTATACACAGAATGCCCAGGCCCCCCACACAGGCCAGGGAGAGGGGCCATGAACACTGAATTAGCATTTGCTGAATGAACCGCACAATCGGTGCCACCATAAGGAAAAGTGAAGGTGGGCCCAGAGAGACAGCACAGCGGGAGGGGCGCTTGTCCTGAACGCAGCCGACCCGGTTCAATCCTCGGCATCCCACATAGTCCCCAAGCACCGCCAGGAGTAATTCCTGAGTGAAGAGCCCGGAGTAACCTCTGAGCATTGCCGGGTGTGACCCGAAAAGAAAAAAACAAGGAAGAGTGAAGGACAAAGGAAAGAAAGCCGTCGGGCCGGGGAGGGTGTATGGCACACGTGGCACACCCACGTGATGGTCCCATACAGTGACCCTCCCCACACACACACACACACACACACACACACACACACAAAGCCTGTAACAGGGAGTCGGGGTAAAAGTTCTTGGATGCTAGAAACCCGAGTCCACTCCTCATGTCCCCCCACCCAAGCAAGAGGAAGCTCTGAGCAGGAAACCAGGAGTGACCCTCATACAACCAGCCCGAGCAGCCCCACATTGCCGGGCAGAGCTCAGAGACACCCAAGCAAGGATGCTGGAAGCGCTGGCAGGGGCACGCGGCACAGCAGACCTGAGTCTGATCCCTAACACCGCAGGATGACGCCTGGCTCTGCGGTCAGCAGGGGTAGCTCTGGCGCGACCCCACTCACGCCCCTGCACTGCACGGCACCGAACTGGCACACCCCAACACCATCGGGATCCAGCAAGACCTTGCTGAGACTGGAGGGAAGGCAGCAGAGTGGGGCACGGAGCCCAGGGTGGGTCCCGGCACTCGGCAGCAACCGCCAAATCCCCAAACAAATTCAGGCCCTGCAACCCAAAACAGAGACAAGGGGGCCGGAGCAATAGCCCAGTGGGTAGGGCATTTGCCTTGCACGCAGCTGGCCCATGTCGATCTGGGTTCGATCCCCGCATCCCAGCACCGCCAGGAGTGATTCCTGAGTGCAGAGCCAGGAGTAACCCCTGAGCATCGCCGGTGTGACCCAAAAAAGCAAACAAACAAACAAACAAAAACAGACAAGAAGAAAAGCAGGTGAAGCTCAGGAAGGGGCCACCCACTGCCACGGAGGCGGGAAGGGACCAGCCGAAGGCCCAGGCACAGGGTCACAGGGCGATCCTGGGAGAGAACAAGCCCACATGGGCTCACTGGGGTCCACACCACAACCTGCAGGGCACGTGTGTCCAGCTGGACTCCCCAGTGTCCTCTTAGCCCCAGAGGCGGCTTCCCTGCCCTTTTCTGGGCGTGGTGGTGGGAGGGCACAGCACGTGATTTCACCTGTGGGGGGAGGCCACCAAGCAGGGTTTAGGGAGCCCCAGGGCCACCCCACCGAATAGTTCAAGGATGAGACCAGGCACCGCAGCACTGCTTGTGGCTGCCACCATCAGGGGCCAAGTGGGTGACCCCAGCAGTGCCCTGGCCAACGCATCCTCCCACCCCATCACTTCACCAGCCTCTCCGACAGCCGGCCAGTGCTGATGCTGCCCAGCCAGCTTCCCAAATGTCCACCCTGGAGCTCCCGGCTGCGAGAACCAGCAGATAACAGTATCAGGAAGGAGCCGGGTGCTCCGCCACCCCACCAGGCAGAGGACTCTGGGCACTCTGGGGCAGGAAGAGTCTCAGCCGTCCAGCAAGAGCTGCGCTGCGGCCCGGGACTGAGCTCCTGGCCAGCGGGCTGGAGCGGGCGCCTCAAGCAGTGCCGCGACACGAACAGCACAAGCCGTCCTTCCGGTGACCAGAGCAGACAGCGGTGCCAGAGACAGAGCCAGCCACAGGGAAAGCTGATTGTCAATGGAAGGCGCTGGGAGAGTGGGCACGCCCCGTGGCCAGCTCCCGCCACGAGAGGAGCCCACCTGTGCTCAGAGCAGCCTGCAGCCCTCTCTCAGCACGTCCCCGAGCGGCACCTCACGGGCCCGGCCCTCCCACACTTCCGTTCTCCGGTCCTTCTCATGGGGAACCCACAGGATCTGCGGCCCGAGAGCTGACCGACCACCCGCGGCCCTGCTTCCCCACCAATGCTGGGCGGGAGGGTACGGGCACCTACCTTGGACGCAGCAGGCCTGGTTCAATCCCAGACATACACAGAGAAAACACACGAGAGGGGCCAGAGAGGGGCTCAGCAGTGGCGCACACAGGAGCGCAGTGTGAGGCCCAGGGTGGGATCCCCAGCACGGCAATGACAAGACAACCAAGAGGAATCGCCAGCCCCAAGGGCAGGCTGGTTTTCCAGGGCCATAGCCAGGACTGACACTGGACACACAGCGGCCAGCACCCACCTCCCACTGGCACTGTCTGGACCTGACCATGTGAAATGAACATGTGTACTCTGAGGTTCCTCCGTGGGTGGCTTTGGGGCCACGCCAGCGGTGCTCAGGGGGCCGTGTGGGGTACCGAATGGAGCTAGGGTTCTCCGCACCCAAGAAAGCAAGATTCAGACACCACTGCCACGAGCTGGGCAGTAAGGGCACAGGGGAAGCGACTCGCTGACAGCCTGTCGCCCTGGGCTGGGTGCTGTCAGCGGCGCACAGGTGGGGCCGTGGGTGCTGTGTGGCTGCCGTACCGTGCAGTTGGCCTCCCTTCGGAGGGAGCCCCTGAGAAGTGGGAAACGACCCAGTGTGCCCCTCAAAACTGTGCCGCTCAGCCTGCGCGCCTGGCTCCTGCCTGCACTCATCACGCTGGCCTCTAGCGGGCAGCGCCCACACAGAGCCTGCTGTGCTCACGTCCCGGGAAAAGGTGGGACAGGGGCTGGAGCGATAGGACAGTGGGGAGGGAGCTTGCCTTACCTGCGGCTAACCCAGGTTCAATCCCGGCATCCTAGAGCCCCGAGCCTACCCTGAGCTCAGAGCCAGGGGCAACCTGAACGGGACAGAAGTTTGGTCCCAAAACCAACACCAAAAAAAGTAATTGTCATTTTATTTTTCTAAGCCTCTTCTGCCCTTGTTACAAGATTTGACAGAAACTGGAACTGTGACCTTTGTCCACTGGCATTTTCTTTACTGATAACAGCAGGCTGGGGCCAGGGCAATAGGACAACAGGCAGGCATTTGCCCTGCACAGCCAAGTTTGATCCCCAGCACCCATGTGGTCCCCAAAGCACTGCCAGGAGTGATCCCTGAGCACAGAGAAAAGAGTAACCCCTGAGTATCACAGGGTACGGCCCAGATAACAGTAAGAATAGCAATTGGAATTTTGATAGTAAGTGCACTGAACCCATATATACTTTTGGCAAAACTGATACTGTGATTAGAAACACCTCACCCAGGGGCCGGAGCGATAGCCCAGCGGGTAGGGCATTTGCCTTGCACATGGCCGGCCCATGCTGGCCCAGGTTCGATCCCCGGCATCCCATAGGGTCCCCGAGCACCGCCAGGAGTAATTCCTGAGTGCAGAGCCAGGAGAAACCCCTGAGCATTGCTGGGTGTGACCTTAAAAGCAAAAAAAAAAAAAATCAGTTTGCTTCTTAAGCTGTTTCCAGCTCATTGCATACAAAGTAACCTTTCTTTTCCTTGCTGATCAAAGTGTAATTTGGGAAAAAACATTTCCAATGGCAACTGAATTTAACCCTGTGCAGGTCCATGGGGAAGGGATGATGCTGAGCAGACGCAGGCGGAGCCACAGAAGTGATGCTGGGTCCCAGCGGGCCCTGGTCAAGATGGAAAGGACAGAGGGGTATAGCGGGCAGGCGGTGCAGAGGCCGGACGACAGGCCTTGCATGAGGGGCTCCAGGTTGGAACCCCAGTACTGCCTGGGCCCCCCGAGCACCACTTGAGAGCACACAGTGTGGCCCAGAAAAGAATAGACGGGGGCTGAAGCGATAGCCCAGCAGGTAGGGCGTTTGCCTTGCACGCGGCTGGCCTGTGCCGCCCTGGGTTCGATCCCCGGCATCCCATATGGTCCCCCAGCACCGCCAGGAGTAATTCCTGAGTGCAGAGCCAGGAGTAACCCCTGAGCATTGCCGGTGTGACCCAAAAAAAAAAAAAAAGTGTAAGTAGGAAGCCCCTCTGTCCTCTCCCTCAGCTCCTGCGTCACACTCATCCAACATCCCAGGGGCCGAGCAAACCCCTGGCTGCTGGCTGTGGTCCAGAAGAGACCAGAGTCGCTGACAGAGCCCCAGCAGCCCGGCAGCCCCTCTAGCTCACTGGTTCCGAGCCACAGCGTCCAACCCAGCGCCATGTCTAGGGACAGCAACATGGCAGCCACACTCACAGCTGGGCTGCAGGCTGTGACTCCAGTGACGCCGGAACCTTCCCGGAAGCAACAGCTCTGCGGGGCGGCCAGGGCGGGAGTGGCCTGAGAGTGGCCTTGCTCACCCTCTTTGCCAGGTGCAGGCGCCGTCCCCACTGCCCACGGCTATTTCTCCTGTGTCCCTGATGCCCTGGAGGTTCCTCTTCCTGAATGTCCCCAGGCTGGATTGGGGTTTTGACAGCGCAAAGACAAATACTATGTTCATGAAATAAATAAATAAAATACTAGGGGAAGGCATTCCCAACGGAATGGGAGAAAAAACGGCGCCATGCCCCCGCACCTTGCAGCCCGCAGAGGCCTTCACTGCCCGAGGGGACCCCCACCCCCACCTCTGGGCTGTCGTCCCCTGAGAGGATGGACGGCTGTGTGCAGGGCCGCACCAGCAGAAGGGGGCAGCCAAACGCTACAAAGGTCAGGCCCACTGGAGTCCCGTTTCTGGCTGTAGGGCACAGGGAGCTGCAGGGCACAGGGAGCCCAGGGAGAGTCCAGAGTCTGCCGGTGACTGTTGTGCGCCTTTGGCAAGAAAAGCTAATGGCTATGAGCCTCGATTTTTCTCTTTATAAAACGGGTGTAGATCTTGCCAAGCGCTTAAGTGCCTCCCACCCTGAGAGCCCACCGGGCACCCCGAGGGCACCAAGGGGTGAGCAAAGCTCCTGTAGGAGGCCCAGGGCCCAACCCTGCCCTTGCCGTGTGCCCCCCAGACCACCTCAGTGTGTTAACATAGCTGGAAGCAGCCCCCAAGCACTGGCAGGTGTGACTCAGAAGACCCAGAAACCCAAATCCCTGAAGTCAAGCGCTCCCGTAAAGGCAGCAGTTTCCATTCCCGTGGCTAAAATGAACCAAGAAGCGCCACGCCGGAGGCCACAGCCCAGCCTGCAGCAGGGAGTCCCAGGGCAGAGTGACTGGGGGCAGCAAGTGGCCACAGGGAAAAGGTGGTCTTGGGGCAGGGCTCTAGGACGGCGGGAGCTGGGCACTCAGCACGGACCACACTGTCCACCAGGAGTGACCTCTCCGCAGAGCTAGGAATAAGTCCTGAGCACCACCGGGTGTGGTCCAAAGGGGGAGAAACTGGCAGAGAAATGGCACGAGGCACTTGCCTTGCAGGCAGACAGCCCAGGTTAGGGGCAGGGGGTTCCTTAGGTCTCCACAGTCTCCAGCTGGTCTCCCGCCCTCTAGGGAAGGCCAGCTCAGGGCTGACTCCGGGCTCTGCACTCAGGAAATACTCCTGGCAGTGCTGGGGTGGGGCCTTACGGGGTGGGCGCCAGGGGAGGGAATCGGGTCAGCAGTACAAGGTGAGCGCCCTCCCTGCTGCACCGTCCCACTCAGGCCCTGCTCACCCTCCTTCTACTCCGTCCTGCCTCTGGCTTGCCTTGGTCTATGGCGGGGCTAGACCACCTGTGCTCCAGCCCCTGGCGCCCTCCCGGGCCCCTCACAACTGCCAAGAGAAAATGCCTCCTGGCACAAGCAGCTTCCGGGAGCTCTTGGCTGGCTGCGGCAGGGGCCCCCTTTGCTGGAGTGGCGCTGCCCACCAGGCCCCCTTCCTGGTTTCCTCATACCACACAGGCAGTCAGCACCCTGCCCCCAACATCACTAAACTCTGTCGAGAAAACAGAACTTCCTCCTGACCTACTGTATGCTGCTGCAGACGCAGAGGAGAAAAAGGAACCGGGCAGAGAGATGGTACAAGCGGGGGGGGGGCGCCTGCCCGGCACACGGCTGACCCCTATGGCACCCGAGCCCGACCAGAAGCGACCCCTGACTGCAGAGTCAGGAGTAACCCCTGAGTACATGGGCTGTGCCCCATAAGCCAAAATAAGGAGGGAAAAGAGAGAGGGGAAGGGGAGAGAAAGGAGGGAAGGGGAGAGTGGGGGGAGGGCGAAAGGCAGAAAGGAAGGAGGGAAGGAAGGAGGGAGGGAAGGAAGGAAGGAAAGGAGGAAATAGCAAAGGCAGGAAGGAGGAGGAGGAAGAAGGCAGGGAGCAGCCACAGAGCGCGCAGGCTCTCTGCAGAAACCTTTGCAGGTGAAGCGTGCTCGGGCACGTGCCCTGGGAAGGCGAGTTAGCTACAGACTGGTGGATTTATTGCCAGCAGTTAAGCAACAAAGGGAGGGTTTAGCTTCCAGCCCTGGGTTTGAATTCCAGCTCCGGCACTTCCCAGCTGGGTCACCATGGACGTAGTTGCTCAACCGACCTCCGAGTAGACTCAGCTGTGAACGAGCAAAGGCAGGAGGTGCCTGACAGCGGAAACAAAGGTTGGGGAGAGCCGGCATGATGCAGACAGGACTCTGGCTTCCCGGTCAGACAGGCTGGGTCCTCCCTCCCCACACCCCTAGTCTCGACCATGCAGGGGTCAGGACTCCGGGAAGGCTGGAGAGAGCACTGCACTGAGGCTTGGCAGGACCCAAGTAGCGGAGGGAGCAACCCGGATACTGCAGGAGTGGCCTCAGACCATCCGCCCCCAAAAACTAATGGGGGAGTAAAGCAAATTCTTCCCCAGCTTAAAACACCTGTCCTGGGGCTGGAGAGATGATACAGTGGAGGGGCACTGCCTTGCACATGGCTGACCCAGGTATGGTCCCCAGCATCCCTTATGGTTCCCTGAGTCCCACCAGGAGTGACCCCAAGTACAGAGCTAGGACTAAGCTGAGCCCCACCAGGAGTGATCCCCAAGCGTAGAGCTAGGACTACAAGCTCTGAGTGTCCAAAAGAGAAAAGAAACAAACAAGCAGAGAGAGAGAGAGAGAGAGAGAGAGAGAGAGAGAGAGAGAGAGAGAGAGAGAGAGAGAGCCCTTATTTTAGTAGGACTCTTGGGCGAGATCCTCTTTGGTGAGACCCCCTTTCTGGTAGGACCCTCTTTGGTAGGACTCTCTCTCTGGTGGGATCCTCTTTGGTGGGAGACTTGGGCTCTCTTGTATGGTCTAAGTTCTGACCAGAGCTAGAGTTCTTCCATTATATTGGATTGCAGCGTTAGAGCTTTTGTACTATTAAAAGCCTTTTTGGAACTGCGCTGGACTCGTGAGTTTTCATCCATTCCCGGAGGCCTCGGAGGTAGAAGAGAACTTCTGTCCTGGTACTGTTGGGGACCCCAGTGGCTCCCCAACATCTGGAGTCCCTGGGTGGGCACAATGGACATCATCTGGCCTGACCATCATCGGACAGAAATCATCTGCCTCCGAACTCTCCCCAGAGCTCCACCCAAGATAAAAGCCGATCTCTAGCCCTACTTGTCAGGAGTCCCACCCTACAGCGAAGCCTGTTTCAAGCCCAGGTATGCCTGATCCAGAGACTCGGATACACAGGACAGAGCTGCTACCGGCTCTCCCTATGTTCAGCTGATCATGAGGTGCCCGGAGAGAAGGTGGGTTCTAGTCCTGGCCCGCCATCCCAATAGAGCCTCGCAAGAAGCCAGAGGAACCCCCACACCATGAGGGCCGCCATTTTCAACATCCAGACTCCACAGCTCATCAGAGCTCTACCCAAGAAAAAAGCCAATCTCTCCACGTTGCGGTTCATCAGTAAATGCAGGAGTTGAGAGCCTACTACTGAGAGTATCTCACCCGCACGGCAGAGCCTGGCAAGCTACCCATGTTGTATCTGATATGCCAAAAACCAGTAACAATCACAGACCTCATTCCCATGACCTGAAGGAATGGTTTGAGGCTCTTCATGTTCCTGAAGCGAGCAGATCCCCTTGGGCTACACTAGCATGTGACAGGACGTATGGAGATGTTACTGGTGCCTGCTCGAGCAAATCGATGAACGACCGGAAGGCAAGTGACAAGTGGCACAGGTGACAAGTGATACAGGGGTATGGCCCTCGCCAGGTCTCCAGCCCCACATCTGATCCTGGAGTGATCCCTGGAACCCAAACAAACAATTAAATGGCCTCATGGAGCATCTCCAGCCTTGGGCAAGGCACAGAATGACAGCAATGGCGCCTCGGAGGCGTGGCCGGAAGAATGAACTCATGCTCTGGAGCAATGAACTCGCTGTAATGAGCCCTGTCCGCATTCTTCAGCCTGTCACGCCTGCGGGCCAGCACCTGTCCTGCACTTTGGTCCACGCACAAGCAGTTCTCACCAAGGCGGAAGAACCAGTGACTTTCAACTTGTTTACACCGTGGAATGACTCCAGTCCACACACTAGGAGGTGGAGAATGCCAAGCTAGACAAAGAAACAGCAATGCTGAAGTTAAAGACAGTCTCTGACCTATGGAATAGAACTGAGTATCCTGAAACACATTCTCAAATATACAACCACTTAATCTTCGATAAAGGAGCAAAAAATATTACGTGGAGCAAAGAAAGCCTCTTCAACAAATGGTGCTGGGAAAACTGGGCAGCTACATGTAAAAAATGAACTTAGACCTCCTTCTAACGCCATGCACAAAAGTCAGATCAAAATGGATTCTAGATCTCAACATCAGACATGAATCTATAAGGTACATCGAAGAAAACATAGGAGAAACGCTCTACGACATCGAAACGAAAAGTATCTTTAAAGATGACACACCACTGACCAAGCAAATGGAAGCAAAGTTAAACAAATGGGATTATATAAAACTAAAAAGCTTTTGCACCTCAAAAGAAACGGTGACCAAGATACAAAGACAATCCACAGAGTGGGAAAGGATATTCACCCAATACCCATCTGACAAGGGGTTAATATCCAGGATATATCAGGCACTGGTAGCACTCCACAAGAAAAAAAACAGCCAACCCCATCAAAAAATGGGGAGAAGAAATGAACAGAAGCTTCCAAAAAAGAAGAAATTCGAATGGCCAAAAGGCATATGAAAAGTGTTCTTCATCTTTAATCATCAGGGGAGATGCAAATCAAAACAACAATGAGGTACCATCTCACACCACAGAGACTGGCACACATACAAAACAGCAAGAACAACCAGTGCTGGCGTGGATGTGGGGGGAAAAGGGACTCTGATCCACTGTTGGTGGGAGTGCCGACTGGTCCAGCCCTTTTGGAAAACAATATGGGCATTCCTCCGAAAACTAGATATTGAGCTCCCATTTGATCCAGCAATAGCACTCCTGGGAATATACCCGAGAGACCGAAAAACACATAGCAGAAACACTATCTGTACTTCTTTATTCATCTCTGCGCTATTCACTATAGCTAGAATCTGGAAACAACCTAAATGCCCGAGAACAGAGGACTGGCTAAAGAAACTGTGGTTCATCTACACTATGGAATACTATGCGGCTGTCAGAAAAGATGACATTATGAAATTTACCTGCAAATGGAGGGACATGGAGACTATCATGCTGAGTGAAATTAGTCAGAAGGAAAAGGACAGATATAGAATGACTGCATTCATTAATACGACATAAATAGATACCAGTGTTTTACTAAATGTGGGAAATGGTAATGGCAGATTAAGACTCACCATTGAATATACACAAAGAGACTTAAGTGATAAACTCTAAATACCTGTAGGGCTAGCCACAATGTGTAAAATAAGAGGCAGAGAGATGCAGAGACAGAGAGAGAGACAGAGAGAGAAAGAGAGGAAACTGGGGTACCTGCTATTAAGGCAGCATGGGGGGTGGGCAGGAGGGGTGGGGTACATTGGTGGTGGAAATGGGGCACTGGTGGAGGGATGGGTGCTGGTATACTGTATTACCAAGAACCAATTATGATCACCTTTGTAATTGTATGTTTCACTGTGGTATAATAAAAAATTAAAAAAAAAAAAAAAAAGACAGTCTCTGAACAGGGCCCAGAGCAACAGCACAGCGGCCACCCCGGTTGGATATCCACATCCCATAGGGTCCACCGAGCACTGTCAGGAGAAATTCCTGAGTGCAGAGCCAGGAGTAAGCCCTAAGCACTGCCAGGTATGGTCCAAAGCATACAAACTAGGTGATGAAGAGGAACCCAAAAGTGCCCAGAGTAGGGGCGGAGCAATAGCCCAGCGGGTAGGGCATTTGCCTTGCAGCGCGCCGGCCTGTGCTGGCCCGGGTTCGATCCCGGCATCCCATATGGTCGCCCGAGCACCACCAGGAGTGATTCCTGAGCGCAGAGCCAGGAGAAACCCCTGAGCATTGCCGGGTGTGTCCAAAAAAAAAAAAAAAGTGCCCAGAGTAAAAATTCTGGGGGCCAGAGAGAACAGACTGCAGGTAAAGCATTTGTCTAGCAAACAGGTTCAATCCCCGGTACCTCATGCTCACCCCCAGGAGTGATCCCTGAGCCCAGAGCCGGGAAACAGCTCCCTGAGCACGACTTGGGCGTGGCACAAAACAATGCCTCAGAACAATTCTTCTCGCAGAGCCTAGCTATCCTGACCTCGATTTTCCAAGGACTGTCCTCACACATCTTCATTCTGTTCAACTCTTATTCTGGGGCAGGGGCGATGGCTGCATGGGCAGGAGCACAAGCCTCGCATGCAGGAGCACTGGATTCAATGCCCAGCACACGAAGCCTCTGCCTTCCCCACCCTCCTGACTAGGAGCGGGCATCTTGCCGCATTCACCCTAAGACACTTAAATTAGCAGAACTACAGATGTATTATTTCCTAACCATACACCTGAACTTCACCTCCGTCTACGCTGCATGGCCCAAGCTTCCACAGCAGGGAGGCATGTGCCTTGCACACAGCCATTATAGGTCTAGTTCCTGGCACCCTATAAGGTCCCTGAGCCACCGGGAGTGATCCCTGAGCACAGAGCCAGGGTCACAGCCACCCTGAACTCCGCTGGGTGTGGTCCAAAACACACAAACCAAAAAAGGCTGTAAAAGGCCTCTTAAGATCTGCTCATTGAGGGGCCGGAGTGATAGCCCAGCGGGTAGGGCGTTTGCCTTGCACGCGGCCGGCCTGTGCCGGCCCAGGTTCGATCCCCGCATCCCATATGGTCCCCCGAGCACCGCCAGGAGTTATCCCTGAGTGCAGAGCCAGGAGAAACCTCTGAGCACTGCCGGGTATGACCCAAAAAGCAAAAAAAAAAAAAAAAAAAAAAAAAGATCTGCTCATTGGGGTCTGAGCGATAGCCCAGAGGGGTAGGGCGTCTGCCTTGCAAACGCAGGCCAGGGTTCGATCCCGGCATCCCATATGGTCCCCTGAGCACCACCAGGAGTAATTCCTGAGTGCAGAGCCAGGAGAACCCCTGAGCATCGCCGGGTGACCCAAAAAAGAAAAAAAAAAATCTGCTCATCTTTGGGGGCTAGAGCGACTGCACAGTGGGGAGGGCGCTTGCTTGCACGCAGAGGAATGGGTTCAATCCCCAGCATCCCATGGGGTCTCCCAAGCACCACCAATTCCTGAGTGCAGAGGCAGGAGTAACCCCTCAAAACATTCCTTCAGTATCATTGCCGGTATGATGCACACACACACACACACACACACACACACACTCACACACACACAAACCTGCTCATCTTTAATTCCAAAATTAAAGAAATGGGACTCTAAACTTTAATGTAACTCTAAATGAAGCTTTATTTAGAATTCTGTTCCATTACCGGCTGAGAGAGAATTGACTCTTTTTGTGTTCAAGTCAACTAATTTATTGAACATCATATCCTATTGCTCTTACATCGGTAAATTTAATTTTCCACACTGACTCTGATATTGTCGGCCTTGAATAATGTTCTTCGAGCACATTCACAAAGTCATTTGTTCCTTTACCTGGTCACCAAAAATGTTCAACTTCTGCCAAGGACCAGGTAAAGTGAAGAGCCAAGATCCAGATGATACAGCATCTTTTTTTTTTTTTTTTTTTTTTGCTTTTTGGGTCACACCCGGCGATGCTCAGGGGTTCCTCCTGGCTCTGCACTCAGGAATCACTCCTGGAGGTGCTCAGGGACGATATGGGATGCCGGGGATTGAACCCGGGCCGGCACAAGCCGGCCGTGTGCAAGGCAAACGCCCTACCCACTGGGCTATCGCTCCGGCCCCATGATACAGCATCTTTAACAGGGTTATAGTGGCCAGAGAGTACAGCCAGTAAGATGTTTGCACAGGCCAACCGGGGTTCGATCCCCAGCATCCTTTATGGTCCCCCGAGCACCACCAGGAGTAACCCTGAGTATTGCCAGGTGTGCCCCAGAAACAAATAACAACAACAACAAATAAAACTCAGTTACTTGTGTTACCGGTCATGCACACAGCTGACCCCTGGTTCAATCCCGGCACCTCAAATGGTTCCCTAAGCCCCACCAGTAGTGATCCTTGAGTTCGAGCCAGGTGTTAAGTCTACCGGTGTGGTGTGGTCCAAAACACAAATTAAAAAAAAAAAAACAACACTTGGGGCGGAGCGATAGCCCAGCAGGTAGGGCATTTGCCTTGCACGCGGCCAGCCTATGCTGGCCCTGGTTCGATCCCGGCATCCCATATGGTCCCCTGAGCACCGCCAGGAGTGATTCCTGAGTGCAGAGCCAGGAGTAACCCCTGAGTGTTGCCGGGTGTGACCCAAAAAGCAAAAAAAAAAACACTTAACCAAAGGTGATTTAGAATCATCAACAAATTAGGTAATTTCTGGGAGTTAAGGACTTCTAAAGCACTGCCCTGCCTCAAGAGAAAGAACCCAACAAAATGAAAGAAAAATGGGGCACAGAGGAGGCCTTCAATTAACTACACAAAGTGCCTTGTCAGGGCGCTCCTGATATTTTCCTCCAGAAGAGAAGAAATTGTTCGATATTCCTTGACTTCAATCGCATCCCTTTTGAGAAACTGAAATCACAAAGACCCAACAGGTAGTCAGGACTTTGCAAGTACTGACACTCACAGGTTACCTGCTGCCTTTCACCTGCTCCTTCACAATTTACAAGCCCCAGCCCTGGGGAAATCCCTAAACCAACATCTCAACTGCTCTGGGCTGAGAGTGAAGCGCTGGAGTCCTACCCAGCCAAAAGTTTCTATGACCCAGGACAGGAAATGAGGCAACGTGAAAAGGAGGCTGAAAGGGGCCCTAAATCGGAAGTTCCAGATTCTTCAAAGGAAGGGAACCACCAAAAATCCCTCCTACACTAATACTCTAATTGCCAGTGACGTGATGACATGCCTATTAAATAACTGAGCTGCGCGGTCCCTTTCAGAAGAGGCGGGGTGGGAGTGTTTACAAAGTCGTCTGCTTCCAGTTTAGGGCCTGCCCCACACGACACAAACGAAGGGAGAGAATTTCGGCGAAACAGATTATGAAGATTTGTGTTTTTGCTAAATGACAAAGAACCAGTCTGCGGGCCGTCCTAAACACAAGGCAACGGTCTCTCGTACACTTGGAATGTCAGATACCCGCTTTGAAGACATACACCCCCTAGACACTCAATTATTATACACTCAAATAATTACTCGGGATACTCAATTATGCTGGCCAAAATATCCCCCTTCAATCTCTGCAGCAGGCGCGGGCACACGCACAGGCACGCGCTCACACTGAACTGGCCGCACACCTGGCCCCTCTCGCCTAAAGTACCCGGGGAGAATGCCCGCCTCGAGGTGCCCTCCTGCCCTGCAGACCCAAGACTCGCAGGGCAGGCGATGGAGGTGGGAATGGAGAAGGCAGGATCACAGCAGCAGACGCTCATCTGATTCCTGGAAAATGCCATCTCCGCTCCTTCCCGGCCCCGGGGCCAGGCGCCGCTGGCGCAACGTCACCCCCCGGCCACGGCGCCCGCGAGCTGCCAAGTAATCGCCCAAGGTGTCCCCCAGCTCCTCACCTCATCCGCGCTCAGCTCCTCCATCGCTTTCCTCTTAATGGTGAAGGGCGCCGGGGAGGGCTCCTTCTGCTCCGAGACGGGCCGGAGGCTGGGGAGGCGTCTACCGGGCGGGCTGGGCCCCGAACCGGGGAGGTTTCAGAATTGCATAGTCAGAGGTTAAAAAATAAAAACACGAGAGGCACTGATCTGCCTCCGGCTGGGCTCTGGCCGATCGCCCCCGACGCTGCTCCGGCCGCCGGCGCCGCGACGGGGGTGTGAAGGCGCCGCCGAGTGCCCCCCGGCTGCCCAGGCGACCCCGAGCGGGCAGCGCGGTCTCCAGCGCGGCGCGTGCCCAGCCGGCTGCGTCTCCGCGGCCCCGGCTGCCCGTCCGAGCCTCGGCCGCGGCGGGAACGGAGGACTGCACAGCGGCTGCCCGCGCCGAGGCGACCCCAGAGGCGCCAGGCGGAGCCCCAGCACGGGAGGGCAGCGGCAGCCCGTCGCCGCCCAGAGCAGGCCGGTCGCGCCTCGCCTCAGCCGGAGCCCGGGCAGAGGGGCCGGGGAGGACGGCGCGAGCGCTGCTCGGGCTGGAAGCGTAAAATCTTCCGGAGCCCTCCGCCCCTACTCTTACCCCTCGCCCCACCAAGTATTATTCATCAAAACAACAGGGCGGCCATCTTTGAAAGGGATCACGTGACCCCGTCGGGAAGGCGGGGCTTCTGGCCTCGGGGCGCGGCAGCCAATGGGCGGCCGCCGTGGCGCCGCCGCGTCCCTCTCGCCGGCGTCTCCTCCGGGCCCCGCCCCCGCCCCTCCCCCCGCCGCCGCGCGGACCTGGGGGGGGGGGCGCGCGGGGCGGGCGGCGCGCGGGGGGCGGGGCGCGCGTTGCCCGGGCGACGGCGCGGGGGTGGCGGGCGCGGCGGGCGTGGGGGGACGCTCCGGGGCGGCGGGTGGAGGGTACGGCGCCCCCCCCACTCACGCGCGCGCGCGTGCCCGGGACCCCGCTGTGCCCGCGCGGGCCGGAGCGGCGGGGTCGGGGCCGGGAAGCCTCAGCCAGCTCGGGGTCGCCAGGCGCGGGGCGCCCCGGGGTCGGTCGGCGGCAAGCCCCAGCCCGAGGGAGCCCTGAGCATCGCGGGGTGTGACCCCAAGCACAAAGGAACCCCCCACAAAAGTGATGGTGAAACTTGAAAGCGACGCGGCGCGCCCAGGGGCTCCTCGGCGTGCGCACGCGGGCACCGGGAAGACGCGCCCCGCCTGCATCCGAAAACGGCAATGTTTTTTTTTTTTGAGCTCTGATTTGCAGGAAACTTGCTTTTCTGTTTTCTCTCGGATCGCCCCAGCCCCAGAGCCTCCCAGCCTGCCCGGGGCCGCGGTGCCATGCGGTGCCCACGCGCTGCAGCCCTTGGCGCCCGCCCTTCTCTCGGGTTTGTGCCGGGGTTGGGCCACGCCCTTGCGTGCCGAGGGGTCTCCTGGCCGGTGGGCAGGGGTCGCCTCCCAGTGGCATTTCCCTGACACTTTTCATGCTTTGACGGTGTACGATTTGCGAAGGGACTCCCACAGGAGACGCTTAGTGACGCGATTATTTTCATCAAAATTTTTTCTTGGGGCCAGAGTGATGATAGTCCAGCTGAGAGGGGCGCTTGCCTTGCACGCGGCTGACCCTGAACCGTTCCCTGCACCCCATGGGGACACCCCAGCCCCCAGAATTAAACCCGAGCACTGCTGGGTGTGGCCAAAATAGAGATTACATAAACTTTTTTTTCATTTTTACCTTGCACGAAAGGCTTTGAAGGTCTACACTCAGCAGTTTCCTTACCCATTGCTACAGCGCTGTTAACTGCGGACCCGTGCCGGGCATTCGGTACCCAGGAGTTTGGGTTTGGGTTTTGGGCACCGCTGGCGCTCAGAACTTACTCCTGGCTCTGTTCAAGGATCGTTCCTGCCAGTTTCCCGGGATCAGACATGGTGCAGGAATTGAACCAGGGACAGCCGCGTGCACGACCAACCTCTTAAGCCCTGTAACACCTCTTCACACACACCTGTTTGTTTCCCGCCTTGGGGCCACACCGGGCAGTGCTCAGGACTTCCTGCTGCTTTCTCTCGGATCGCTCCTGGTGATGCTCAGGGAATGTTCTGCGGTGCCAGCATCAAACCTGCTTCACTCTCTGGCTGCACAATATCTCAGGGCCCAACAACTCTACATTTGTACCGCTTTTGTTTGGGGGCCACAGCTGGCCATGCTCAGGGGTTACTCCTGGCTCTGCACTCAGGAATCACTCGTGGGGACCATCTGGGATGTCAGGGATTGAACCCAGGATGGCGCGTGCCAAGTAAGTGACAAACCCACTCACTGCACTCTGGCCGACCCAAATTTGTAGCTTTTGATACCTTGCGCATCCTCTCCGCCCTCCCTCAACATAAATTAAACCCCAGTGGATAAAGTAATGGTATTATAAAAGCTCAGGTTTTGCCAGAGAAAGAATGCACTATATTGGCTGGTTTGCTAAAGGAAGGACTGCATTTCAGAATTAAAAGTTATTTTTTATTGCGATACGCTTAAAATAGTAAAGCGACAACCAGATATGTAAGGGGCATTAGGAGTAAAATTAGATCACTGCAGGGTTCTCCTCTCCAGGAAAGGAATCCTGCACAAGTCAGAATGTACTCTCCTGGCCACGTTATTGTACATCCACTTAACAAAATCATTATCGCCATATATACTTCACAAAATGTATAATTCATCTATTTAAAGTGAGATTTGGGGGCTGGGGAGAGAGTACAGTGCGTAGGGTGCTTGGCATGCAGCCGACCAGGGCTCATCCGCTGCACCCCTGTGGGCCCTTTGAGCCTACCAGGAGTGGCTCCTGAGTGCAGAGCCAGGAGTAACCCCTGAGCACTGCCGGGTGTGGCCCAAAATTAAAAACAACCAAAAAGTCATTTAAAATTGTAACAATAGGGACCGGAGCGATAGCCCAGCGGGTAAGGTATTTGCCTTGCAGCGCGCTGGCCTGTGCCGGCCTGGGTTCGATCCCCGGCATCTCATATGGTCCCCCGACCACCACCAGGAGTAATTCCTGAGTGCAGAGCGAGGAGTAACCCCTTAGCGTCACCGGTGTAACCCAAAAGGCTAAAAAATAATTGTAATAATAAAGTGAGCAATGATCTTGGTGTTCTTGTATCACTTGTCTTTCCGTTGTTCATTGATTTGCTCGGCGGGCACCAGTAACATCCATTTGTTGGGAATGATGTCCTTTATTGTTACTGTTTTTGGCATCTGGAATACACCACGGGTAGCTTCCCAGGCTTGTTTATCCCTCATCGCTGATTCCAGGACGTTTTCATCATCCCCTGAAGAAACCTGCTATTACCAATCACGCCCTAGTAGCACCCAACCTCGCCTGTGGCCAACCACTCATCCACTTGCAGGCTCTGTGTCAGCCTGACCTTCACATTTCTTGCCAATAGAATCCTCACAGGGAGGAAGCCGCGGCGTCCCCCTGCCCGCCTCGGCTTTTCTTCTCGGGGTTTCCCAGCTGGGCCGGAGCAGTGCTTCGTGTTTTCAGTGCCTCCAACTATTACATGTCAGAATATGCCGCGTTTTCTTTAGCGGCTGGTCGGTTACTAGGCTTCAGGATTATTTCCCCAGCGAGGCAATCTTGCCAGTGCGAATCACGTGTTTGACAGGCTCCGTTTTCATTGCTGAAGAACCTAAAGGACACTCGTTGCATTTTATGTTTTTTTTTTTCAGGTACTGTGGCGTACGATCACGCTAATGATGTATAATTAGGAAGATAAGCCGGAGCGCTACTATAGTGGAGAAGGCGGCTGTTGCATGCAGCAGATTGGTTTTGGTCCTCTGAGCACCGCCAGGGAGTGATCCTGAGTGCAGAGTTAGGAGTAACCCCTGGGCATGGCCAGGCGTGATTCCAACCGTCCCCACAAAATAACGCAATTGTGCTAATGATGGGGCTTTGTGTGTAATGCATCCAGCACCGCCCCTACTGCCCACTCCCCATCACTGTCCCAGTGGCCCTCCCTCTCCCCTTAGTCCCCTGGGGAAGTTTCCTACTGAAGAAGTTTTGGTTTTTGCTTGTGGGGTCACACCCGGCAATGCTCAGGGCTTACTCCAGGCTCTGCACTGAGGGAATTACTCCTGGCGGTGCCAGGTGGACCATATAGGATGCCGGGATCGAACCCGGTCTGCCGCCCAAAGCAAATGCCCTACCCGCTGGACTACGGCTCCGACTCTGAGTTCCACTCTTTTTAGCCACGCACCCCCCATTTTCCATCCCTTCATCCAGTGGCCTCACGTCCACACCCACCACCAACACTGGTGACTGTCTTCTGTATTCCAGGTACACCAGTAGACACCTTTTTCTTCCTTTTCTTTTGAGGAATAATGCAAAAGGAGGTGGTGGGAAAGGAGTGGGAGCAGGAGAGAAAGATCGGGAGCAGCGAGGGCAGCGAGGGGCAGACACTTCCGCCACATGAAGAGAGAGAGAAGTGCTGCATGTTTGCAGACAACTGCAGAGCACCGGGAAGTGGTGTCTTGCCAGGCAGGCAGGCAGGCAGGCAGGCGGTGGGGGGGGCCGCGGGCAGGCTAGATGCATGCTCAGGGACCGTGGAGTGTCAGGGATGTCTCTGGCTTTTGCTTTTTGGGTCATACCTGGCAATGCTCAAGGGTTACTCCTGGCTGTGCATTCAGGAACTACTCCTGGCAGAGCTCAGGGGATCACATGGGATGCCAGGGATTGAACCCGGTCAACCACGTGCAAGGCAAACGCCCTACCCACTGTGTCTTTGGTTTTTGTTTCAGGTCACACCTGGCAATGCTCAGGGGTTACTCCTGGCTCTGCATTCAGGAATTACTCCTGGCAGTGCTCGGGTGACCATATGGATGCCAGAGATTGAACCTGGGTCGACTGCATGCAAAGCAAACACCCTCCCCGCTGTGCTATAGCTCAGGCCCCTGGTCCTAAAATCTTCCTTCCTTCCTTCCTTCCTTCCTTCCTTCCTTTCCTTCCTTCCTTCCTTCCTTCCTTCCTTCCTTCCTTCCTTCCTTCCTTCCTTCCTTCCTTCCTTCCTTCCTTCCTTCCTTCCTTCCTTCCTTCCTTCCTTTCCTTCCTTCTCTTCCCTCCTCTCCTTCCCTCCCCTCCCTCCCTCCCTCCCCTCCCTCCCTCCCTCCCTCCCCTCCCTCCCTCCCTCCCTCCCTCCCTCCCTCCTCCCTCCCTCCCTCCTCCTCCTTCCTTCCTTCCTTCCTTCCTTCCTTCCTTCCCTCTTTCCTCAGGAATTACTCCTGGCGGTGGTTGAGGGACCATATGGGATGCTGAGGATTGAATCTGGGTGGGTGGCGTGCAGAACAAACACCCTCCCTGCTGTGCTATCGCTCAGGCCCCTGAAAGATTTCTTTAGCCTCTTGCAGTGGCAGAAATGAACCCGGTCTCCAGCATGTAGAGCCTGTTTCTCTGTCTGTCTAGTCTGTTGCTCCTTCTCTCCGGACTTACTGTTTCAATTTGTGAATATTTCAGTGAGGTTTCCTAGATGAGTAAGGATTCCAGGGCATTTACTTATATTCTGCTTGATGTGAAATTTGGAACTGACTACACATTTATCCGGTTTCGTTTCACTCTCATTGTAGGTCGTTATGTTAACTCCATCGGTGTCAAGATATTACCATACAAACATCCCATCGTAAATAATCTAGACACTTCATCTTCTGCTTGGTTCCCTGTCATTAGATGATCAATGTATTCATTGATATGTATTCATTAAACATATTAAGCATAATGAATACATTAATATGTATTCATTAAACACATTAATAAAATTCATTAAACATATTAAGAAAATTACCCTCATAGCCAATTACTGCTTACAGGAGTCATAAATTCAATCTCGGTTATAATTTACTTTTGAATATCAATATGTTATTCAATCTATTGATTATGTTTTTGGTACTTGTTTCATATTCTCTGGTAAAACATAGTGCAGCCCTGAAAGGCATGTCAGCTTGGACTCAATCTAAGCAACTCGAATAAACTGAGTGCCCAGGAAAAGGATCTCTTGCATTTTAAAATGACAAAGTGGGGGCTGGAGCGATAGTCCAGCAGGTAGGGTGTTTGCCTTGCCTGTGCCGGCCCAGGTTCAATCCCCCGCATCCCATATGGTTCCCCGAGCACCGCCAGGGAGTAATTCCTGAGTGCAGAGCCAGGAGTAACCCCTGAGCATTGCTGGGTGTGACCCAAAAAAGCAAAAATAAATAAATGAATAAATAAATAAATAAATACTAGATAAATAAATAAATAAAAATAAAATGACAGGGTCGGAGCGATAGCCCAGCGGGTAGGGCGTTTGCCTTGCACACGGCCGGCCCATGCCTGCCCTGGTTCGATCCCCCGGCATCCCATATGGTCCCCTGAGCACCGCCAGGAGTAATTCCTGAGTGCAGAGCCAGGAGAAACCCCTGAGCATTGCCGGGTGTGGCCCAAAAAGCAGAATAAAATAAAATAAAATGACAAAGGGCTGGGGCCGGAGCGATAGCCCAGCGGTAGGGTGTTTGCTTTGAATGCGGCCGGCCTGTGCCATCCCGGTTCGATCCCGGTAACCCATATGGTCCCCCAAGCACCACCAGGAGTAATTCCTGAGTGCGGAGCCAGGAGTAACCCTGAGTGCCGCTGGGTGTGACCCAAAAGCAAAAAAAAAAAAAAAAAAAAAGATACACATGATAACCTCTAAGTATATATATTACAATCCACAATATGTAAGAGAAGGAAGAGAGAAAGAGAGAAAGAGTAAGAGAGAAAAGAGATAAAGAGCCTGCCAGAGAGGCAGGCTAGGGGGGGGGAGGGTATCAGGGACATTGATGATGGGAAATGGGCACTGGTAGAGGGATGGGTGCTGGAACACTGAAAGCAGACTTCTAGAACCTCAAAAAAAAAAAAAAAAAGAGCATCAAAGAAATAGCTAAAAGGACAAAGAACCTCTGGCTCGGGCACATCTCTTTGACTCCACCGTTCTCCCTGCATTAACATACGCCTCAGAGACCTGGGCCCTATGAAAACAGGATGAAAACGCTATTCGGGTCTCCCAAAGAGGAATCAGAAGAGCTATGCTTGAATATCAAACCTCACTCAAGTGAGAGAAGGAATCTAGAGTTCTGACCTCCATCAAGGATCCAGTCAGGGACCTGCCTTCCTGCAATGGGTTCGCCGCGCCCTCCCTCACCTCTGGGTGCCCCTTGCAAGGATCTGGGGACGGGGCACTCCCGGAAAGGGCAGGCAGTGAGGTGCGGAGAGTGTCGAGTTAGTCCACGTCACGGCTGCCCCTCCGTGGGCTCAGGACCGTCCAGCAAGAGCCTCGGAAATAAAGAGCCGCAGCGGGTCAGCCCCGCACCCCCGCCAGCTCCGGCTAGAGGCCGCCACGTGGCCACCAAGAGAAGAGACCCCACCCCTTCCTGCAGGCCGGCGCCGCAGCTTTGCTGCCAGAGCCCCTTTAGACTAGGATTCCCAGCCTGAAAGAAGCCCCCGGGAGCTCTGGTTTCCTGAGGACCCGGCAGGGGGGAGGGCGCGTCTCCTGGGGAATCCCGGTCCCCTTGCACCAAGCCTGGGAGCTTGGGCGGGGGTACGGGCAGGGTCTTTGGGGGTTGGGGAAAGGCCCCGTGGTGGTCTCTGCGGAAAGGAATCAGGTTCTGGGCTCCTGCGGCGTGGTCTGTGCTGGGGGTGTTTCCGCGACACTGCCAGGAGGCCAGCTATGATTCCCGGGAAGGGGCGCCGAGCGGGGCCCTGCTGGACCTTGGGTCTTCGTCGGGAAGGAATTCAAGGACAAGACTAATAGTGTGGCTAATGAGAGATACTTCGTTTATTTCCAGCGGTGCTCAGGGATCACTCCCTCGCGGACCTACTGGGATGCTGAGGATGGAATGAGGGTTGGTAGTGTGCAGAGCAAGAGTCTTAACCCCCTACTATCTCTCCGGCCTTGATTGATTTTTTGTTCTTGTTCTTATTTTTAGGCCACATCCAGCAGAGCTGGTGGTCCAGGGTCAAAGCCATCAAAGCCGAGCCTCTTGTATGCAAAGCCCGTGCCCAGGCCTTGGAGCCCAGGAAGAGATTTGGTGGAGGAGCCGCCACGCTCCGTCGTGGGTGTGGGTGCTCTCAGGGGACCTGAGTTTTAAGGAGGGGAGGAATACACAGGGGTTGGCCATGAAGAGCATGATGGGAAAGCCGGGCCGAGCGATAGCCCAGCGGTAGGGTGTTTGCCTTGCACGTGGCCGGCCAATGCCGGCCTGGGTTGGATCCCCGCATCCCATATGGTCCCCCCGAGCACCGCCAGGAGTGATTCCTGAGTGCAGAGCCAGGAGTAACCCCTGAGCATCGCTGGATGTGACCCCCAAAAAAGCAAAAAAAAATAAAAGAAAATGATGGGAAAGCCGGTGCTACACATGTGTGTTCTC
The DNA here is from genome assembly GCA_021461705.1 of Cryptotis parvus. NCBI lineage: Eukaryota > Metazoa > Chordata > Mammalia > Eulipotyphla > Soricidae > Cryptotis > Cryptotis parvus. Next base: position 18,686 of record JAJIBD010007348.1, on the reverse strand, counting down.
TTTCTCACGCTTACACATGCTAGCACAAGCTTGCTCATATAGCCCGGAGCTCAGCAGCTTCTAATTATGCAGCTGGGGTGGAATTTAACCTGTATTTGAAGCTAAATGAGGAGAAAAGAGAAACTGAGTCAGGATTCAGTCACACAAAATACTCACTGAGCAAGTCCAGTTGGCTGGAACCAGTTTCCAAAGTCCTCTCTGGGCAGCTTGGTCACTGGGAGACTGAGCAGAGTCTTGAGGCCCTGGTTTTACTTTATTTATTTATTTATTTATTTATTTATTTATTTATTTATTTTTTGCTTTATGGGTCACACCTGGCGATGCTCAGGGGTTACTCCTGGCCGTGCTTGGGGACCATATGGGATGCCGGGGATCAAACCCGGGTCGGCATAGGCGGCTGTGTGCAAGGCAAACGCCCTACCCGCTGGGCTATCGCCTCCGGCCCCAACTGGTTTTACTTTAGACACAGTAGCTGGACCTGTTGTTTCTAATTGGTTGGGGGCAACACAGGGTGGTCCTCAGGATGTACTCCTAGCTCTGTGCTCAGGGATAAATCCTGGCAGGGTTCAGGAAGACACGTAAGGTGCTGAGAATTGAACCAAGTTGGTCCCGTGCAAGACAAATGTCCCCCCTACCTGCTGTACCATCTTGCCAGCTCCCTCCACTTTGGTTTGGGCGCTGCACCTTGTGGTGCCCAGGGGATACTTCTGATCTGGGGACTCGGGCCACACAGGATGCACGGGATCAAACCCAGGGCAGCTGCATGTGAGGCGCAGCACTTACCCATCACTGTACTATCTCTCTGGCCCCAACTTTTTTTGTTTTTTTGGGTACACCTGGAAATGCTCAGGGGTTTCTCCCTGGCTCTGCACTCAGGAATCACTCTTGGCGGTGCTTGGGGGACCATATGGGATGCTGGGATCGAACCCAGGCTGGCATGGGCTGGCCACGTGCAAGGCAAACCTCCTACCCACTGGGCTATCACTCCGGCCCCATAGCCCCCCACGTTTTTTCTGTTTTGGGTCACACCCTCACACCCAGTACTGACTCTGACTCTGAGCTCAGGGATCACTCCTGGTCACCTCAAGGGACCATATGGGAGGCGGAGGATGGGTCTGGCTCAGCTGCGTGCAAGGCAAGTGTCTTACCAGCTACTCGATGGCTCCAGACGTGGCCCCAACTTTTAAAGTATCATTAATGAGTAAATAAAAAGGGCCCAGAGTGATAGCACAGTGGGGAGGGCGTTTGTCTTGCACGTGGCTGACACAGGTTCGATCTCCAACATCCCATATGGTCCCCCCGAGCACCACCATAGGTAATTCCTGAGTGCAGAGCCAGGAGCAACTCCTGAGCATTGCCGGTGTGACCCCAAAGGCAAGAACAAATAAACATGGTCTTGGAGAAGGAAATAAAAACTTACTGAAGGGGCCAGAGCAATAGCACAGCGGGTAGGGTGTTTACCTTACATGTGGCCAACCCAGGTTTGATCCTCAGCATCAATAAAATAAGTGCCCCAGGAAAAGGGTTTCTTGCATTTTAAAATGACAAGGGGGCGGAGCGACAGCCCAGCGGGTAGGGCGTTTGCCTTGCACGAGGCCGGCCCATGCCGGCCCGGGGTTCGATCCCCGGCATCCCATATGGTCCCCCGAGCACCACCAGGAGTAATTCCTGAGTGCAGAGCCAGGAGTAACCCCTGAGCACTGCTGGGTGTGACCCAAAAAAAGCAAAAAAAAAAAAATAATAATAATAATAAATGACAAGGGGGCGGAGCGATAGCAGACCGGGAGAGCTTTTGCTTCGCGCAGTCGACCTGGGATCGATCCCCAGCATCCCAAATGGTCCCCTGAGCACCACCATAGGTATTGAGTGTAGAGCACTCAGATATTCAAGAGAGGAGTAACCCCTGAATATCGCTGGGTGAATCCGAGGGGGTGCGGCCGGGTGTTCTCTGTCCATGGTGGAGGCAGATGGCGGCTTGCTCACTTCACTCCGAGGCTCTCCCTTTACTTCCAGGCAGTGGGGAAGGTCGCCCGGAAGCTCTAAGCAGTAGGGGACATGTGTCGTTGAAATTTTTTATACGATCGTGGAAAAGCATAATTTGTGTGTTAGAGTAAATGACAAAACCCCAGAATTCTGTTGGTTTGGTTTGGGGCCACAAAATTCCTTCTTCCTGAGAGTGGTGCGTGCAGCGGAGACCGGAGGGAAACTGAGGCTGCATATATGGTCCCTGCCCCTTTAAGGAACTTAGAACCAGGTAGGAAGGTGAAAACAAATTTAGTTCCTTTTTTTTTTTTTTTTTTTTGCTTTTTGGGTCACACCCAGCGATGCTCAGGGGTTACTCCTGGCACTGCACTCAGGAATTACTCCTTGCGGTGCTCGGGGGACCATATGGGATGCCGGGATCGAACCCGGGCCGGGCACAGGCCAGCCGCATGCAAGGGAAACGCCCCACCCACTGGGCTATCGCTCCGCCCCAAAAATTAGTTCCTTTTTGGGGCTGGAGCAATAGCACATTGGGAGGGCGCTTGCCTTGCATGCAGCAGACTTCTGTTCGATCCCCGACATCCCATATGGTCCCCTGAACACAGCCAGGGAGTAATTCCTGAGTGCAGAGCCAGGAAGTAACCCCTAAGCATCGCTGGATGTGACCCAAAAAAAGCAAAAACAAAAAAATCACCTTTTTGTTTTTGCACAAAAAAAAATTATCATTTTTTTTTGTGCTTTTTGGGTCGCTCCGAGATGCTCAGGGTTAGGTCCTGGCTCTGCACTCAGGAATTACTCCTGGCGGTGCTCAGGGGACCATAAGGGATGCCGGGGATCGAACCCGGGCCGGCATAGGCCAACCGCGTGTAAGGCAAACCACCCTACCTGCTGGGCTATCACCCGGCCCCCAAAAAATTATCACCTATTAAGAGAGAAACTGGGGCCCAGAGCAACAATACAACGGGTAGGGATCCTGCATTGCACATTGACCAACCCCAGGGGACAATTTTCAGACACTATATGGTCCCCTCAGCACTGCCAGGAGTAATTCCTGAGGTCAGAGCTAAGAGTAGCACTGAGTACTCTGGGTGTGGCCCAAAAAATATGAGAGAGAGAGAGAGAGAGAGAGAGAGAGAGAGAGAGAGAGGAGAGAGAGAGAGGAGAGAGAGACAGAGAGAGGAGAGGAGAGAGAGAGTTCTAAGGGCCAGAGCAATAGTCCAGTGGGGAAGGCATTTGCCTTGCACATGGCTGACCTGGGTCGATCCCAGCATTCCATATGGTCCTCAGAGCACCACCAGAATTAATTCCTGAGTGCAGAGCCAGGATTAACCCCTGAGCACGCTTGGTATGACCCAAAAAGAAAAAAAAAAAAACAACAACCTGTTCCACTCAAAGAGAAACTGAAAATCATTTCTTTATTGCACCTAACAACTCCTGAATTATTTATCTGCTTTTGGTGACATGATATGGCCTGACTCAAAGAATCCTCAGGGATGACCCTGAATTATTCACTGAGCATAAGTGCGAGGTTAAACTCTCAGCCAGGACAAAGGAACCAGGCTGTTATCTGCCCAAGGCCAGAACAGATAAGCGCTTTCTGCTTTTTACTACAGGAGCCATCCTTATTCACCTTGGCACGTAAGCCTCAGGGCTAAAAACACACTTTTGAGTTTACTGTGGATAATGCCAGGCTGTGGTTAAGGGGCCAGAGACAAGCTGAGCACCTGCTCTGCATACAGGAGACCTGGGTTCGAATCCCATCAGAACAACGCCAAACAGAGCTGGAAGTAGCCATGGAGCATCCGACTGTGACCCCAAAACAAAACAGAAAATGAACTGGAGTGATAGTACAGCAGGGAGGCCATTGGCCTTGCACACAGACGATCCCCAGATTTGATCCCCACATCCCATGTGGTCCCCTGAGCACCACCAGGAAAAATTTCTGAGTACAGAGCCAGGGGGTAATCCCTAAGCATTGCCAGCTGTGACCCAAAAATAATAAAAAAAAAAGTTTTAACAAACATCTTAGTTTTCTTGGCATTTTTTTGGGTGGGGGGGTCACACCCGGCAATGCTCAGGGCTTATCCTGGCTCTGTACTCCTAGCGGATCAAACCTGGGTTGGTTGAGGTGCAAGGTAAAAAGCCCTCCCCACTGTGCTGTCGCTCCAGTCCCAAAATCTGAGTGTCTTCAATATTGTGTTGAAAGTGAAGGCGACAGAAATCACTCAGAATGTCAGGTCTGTGCGGGCTGCTTGGCTTTCTCAGCTGACACCAGGCCATCACAGTGGAGGGGGCCGAGTACTGCTGGAGCCGGTATGGCTGGAGCGGGTATGGATTGCCCTTGCCCATGAGAAATCATCTTCTTGGGTGGCCGGAGCAATAGTCCAGCAGGTAGGGCATTTGCCTTGCACGTGGCCAACCCGGTTCGATCCCCGGCATCCCATATGGTCCCCCCGAGCACTGCCAGGAGTAATTCCTGAGTGCAGAGCCAGGAGTTATCCCTGAGTATTGGTGGGTGGACCCAAAAAAAGAAAAAAAAATCTTCTTGCAACTGGAGCGATAAAGAAATCCATAAAACTGTAGCCAAGCTCAGGTCCTGACCTGTATAGTGATGGCTGGGAAATGAGGAGCCAAATAGTGGACGTTACAGGTGACGGTGAAGCGGGGGTGGGGTCTCGAGAAAAGCAAACGCTTCCCCTCCTCTGATCCACCCTCTCTAATCCACCCACCCACTCACAGGCCAGAGAAACGCCTGCAAGCACCTGCCTGGCACCTACGTGGCACAGGACCAGCGAACCCCCGTTCTGCTCCACAGAGGTCCTTGCTTACGCTCCAGCCGCTGCCCGGCTCTGCCCCACCAGAGACCTGGGACCAGAGGCGCCAGGGGCCGAGGTCCTTCCATAGCCGCTTCCCAGCTTGGCAGCGTTCCAATAAGTACTTCCGGGTCAGATAGGTGAGAAGTGCCCACAACACTGAGAAGGAACCTCAGGCCAGGCCTCATTTACAGAAAGGGGTTCTGGGCACCGGGCAGATACCCCTGCGGCAGGCTCACAGGTCTGGCACTATGGGTGGACACAGGCACTGGGGCAGCTTTTCTTAAACATTTAGTGACTCAGAACATTACGTAGTTTCAGGGGCACAGCACTTAAAAATCCGAATCTTTATATGCTCTGAATCCCACCCCAAGTCCTTCCCGTAGCCTCCGAGAGCCTCCCTCCTCCATCGAGCCTCTCATTCTCAGCATTTGGGCCAAACTTGCAGTGCTTGAGGCTTACTCTTGGCTCTGCACTCGGGAGTGGTGCTCAGGAGATACTATGGGGTGCTGGGGATCAAACCCAGGTAAGCTGTACGCAAAGGCAACCGCCATATCCACTGTGTTACTGCTCCGGTCCCTAGTGTGTGTGTGTGGGGGGGCTCAGGTCTCACTCCTGGAGAGGCTCGGGAACCGGATGTGGTGCCAGGGAAAACCCAGTCAGTCGTGGCAAGGGAAGTACCCTTCCTGCTGTGCTATCGCTCCAGCCCCATGAGACCCTGAGTTTAAACTCATACAACTCACCCTGCCCACTTATACCCAGAATGACCTCTGAGGACCTGAGACTTCACTGAACACTGTGGCTAAGAGAGGTTTGCCGCAAGCCGATGCCCATCTGGGATCAGTCTAGAAACAGCCAACACTGCAAACTATCAGACGTCGATTCACAGTATCTGTGATTCTCTCATGAAATCAAGGTCTCTGCAATAAACCTCAGAAATTATTTTATTGGTCACATTTAAATATCACAAGTGATTCAAGTAATTTTTCTTTGCTTTTGTTTTGGCCACACCCAGTCACGCTCAGGGTTTACTCTCAGCTCTGTACTCAGAGATCCCACCTGGCAGTGCCCAGGACCACGTAAGATGCCGGGGATCAAACCAGGGTTGAGCATGCGCTGCTACCCATCTCTCCCACCCCTTGAGTTTTTGGCCATACTTGGTGACTCTCAGGGAACCATACCTGGAAATCCAGGATCCAGCATTTGCAATGCAAGCTTCTTCCCTCCTGAACTATCTCTATGGCTCTCAATTTCCTTACAAGGAACAGCCTGGGACAGAGCCAAATCTCAGTGGACTGGCTCTGAGCCCCCACTCACATTCCATAGAGGGCCACGCATGTGGGGCTCTGGATTATACTTTGAGTATCTGAATGTGTCTGAATCACTTCCACCCTCTCAGTAAGAGCAGAATCCAACATTCAGAAATGAGCATTTTTTTTTTCTTTTTTTGGGTCACACCCGCGATGCTCAGGGGTTACTCCTGGCTCTGCACTCAGGAATTACTCCTGGCGGTGCTCGGGGACCATATGGGATGCCGGGATCAAACCCAGGCTGGCACAGGCCGGCCGCGTGCAAGGCAAACGCCCCTACCCGCTGGGCTATCGCTCCCGGCCCCCAGAAATGAGCATTTTTCAGTCAAATCATAAGCAGCTTTTCCGTTGGGGGGAGGAGACGTGGGCCACAGCTGGGGGTACGGAGATACAGACAAGAACTAGGCTGCCCCAAATGGGGTGACAGATCCAAGTCCAATACGGAAGGCAGCCCATCCGCCGAGCGGAACAAAGCACGGATGTGGGCTCCAGGCCCGAAGGAGTCGGACGGGAGCGAAGAGCATCCTGCAGGTCACAGGCCGGTGTCTGAAGAAACCATCTCCCACATCTATGGCAGGGCGGCACTCACACACACCAGGCGTCCGACGGGAGATGAATGGAGAAAGCAGCTGTGGTGTAACCCCAAGGAAAAGGGGGCTCTTGTCTGGTGTGACATGGCTGGAACCGGAAGGGGCCCTGTGCCGCGAGGGGTGCCCCCAAAGCGGAAGCCGCTCACAGCCTGTTCCCGCGGAAAGATGGGACAGATGAAGCCACCCGGGGACAGAAAACCTGGGAGTGAAGAGGTGGACCCCCTGGGAGTGGCCAGGGGCAACTGGCCAGTGCTGGGAGCCCACCTGGGGCCCAGGAACAAGCATGTGGCTGAGCAGGGCTGCAGGGCTGGGAATAACAGGGCTCTGGCAGCAACCAGAAACACGGAGCTCTCAGGTGTGGGAGAGGTTTGGTTCCCAAACAGCTCCACACGCAGGCATCTCGGCACAGCTACAACGCCAACCACCCCGCTCCACCGAAAGGAAGGCTGGGAGGAAGATTACTGGCCCCCAAAGTCAGGCCTAAGTCAGGCCAGGGCCAAAGTATTCTTTCAAGGAACAGGAGGGGACAAGAGTTCAAGGTTCCAGCCATGAGCACAGGTGGAGACACCCCAAAGTGAGCCAGCACAGCACAGGCACTGGCAGTGCCCCTTGGCACAGCCCAGGAAGCCGGGATTGAGATTCCCGGGGAGCCAGGAGGCCTCCAGCCACACTACAGGTCTGCTGAGTTGACTCCAAAGATGTGGAGTGGCTGAAAAATGTGGGTGTCAGGGCCGGAGCGGATAGCCCAGCGGGTAGGGGCGTTTGCCTTGCACGTGGCCGGCCCATGCCAGCCTGGGTTCGATCCCCGGCATCCCATATGGTCCCCCGAGCACCGCCAGGAGTGATTCCTGAGTGCAGAGCCAGGAGTAACCCCTGAGCACTGCCGGGTGTGACCTAAAAAGCAAAAAAAAAAAAAAAAGTGGGTGTCGGCCCCACCTGCACAGTCCCAGTGATGATCCACAGGCACTTGCCACGGAGCTCTGTGGTGGCACCAGACTGGCCCCCGAGCACAGCCAGAAGCGGATTCCTGAGAGCAGAGCCAGGACTAACCCCTGAGCATGGCTGGGTGTGACCCAAAAACCAGAATAATAATAAAAAGAAAACGAAGAAACTTGAGAGATAGCGCGGGGCAGCACACTTGCCTTGCTGTGGCAAAGCGGGTTCAGTCCCCTCAGCACACGTGGTCCTCTGGGTCCTGCCAGGAGTGAGCCCCGAGCACAGGACCAGGAGTCAGCCCTGAGCACTGCTGAGTGTGGCCCTCCCCCAAACAAAACCGAAACGCAGCTCTTGGCCCTCGCTGTGCCAGTCCTGAGTCCACAGGACCAAGGCAAACAATGGCGGTTGTGAGCGGGGCAGAGAGCCGTGGAGCTTATTACTATGCCTCGAGAGGCCCAGTGCTCCGGTTTCTGTTATTCCCTGAGGAGGGGTTCTGTCCTTGAGGCTGCTCCGAATTCTGCCATTAGAGCTGAGCGGCAGCAGGGACGGTGGGAACAGCCCAGCAGCTAGGCCAGGTGCAAAGTCGCTGTCTATACTGGGGTACCTGCTATTGAGGCAGCCTGGGGGTGGGCGGGAGGGGTGGGGTACATTGGTGGTGGAAATGGAGCACTGGTGGAGGGATGGGTGCTGGTATACTGTACTACCAAGAACCAATTATGAACACCTTTGTAATTGTATGTCTCACGGTGGTAAAAAAAAAAGTCACTGTCTAGCCGCAGAGAGCAGCAGGCAGGACGGCTGGGCACTCTGGGCAGGGTCCAGGACTGGAGCCAGGGGGCCCACCTGAGGACTGTGCTCCCCACTGGCCGCTGGGCCCCTCTTCCTAAAACAGGGCGAAGTCTCAACGGGATTCTGCCGCTCACAGAACTCTTCAGATGAATGCACGAGGTGGCAATTTCTCCCAGAAAACCAAAGTTCCATTTTCATGGTCTCACTGGCGCCTCGATGGCCCTTCTGCAGAGCAGCTCCAACCAACGGCTAAAAAGGGAAGGCAGAGGGGCTGGAGGGTGGAGCTTTCCCCAGCACTTGGCAGAGCCGGAAACCCAGGTGGGGTTTCCAGGCAGCTTGGCCCAACGGTTTCAGCAGGACGTTACACTACAATAGCATGGAGCGAGGAGGTAGGAAATGGAAGCTGTGAATCGTAAAGGCCTCTAGAAACCGCAGCCCCGCTCCAGCAGAGCAACGCTTATTGCTGGCTATTCCCTCACAGGCTCTTCCTGGGTCTCAGCTTTTTCCATTGGTAAAGCTGCCACTCTTTTCCCCCTGCTTTTTGGGTCACACCCTGCAATGCTCAGGGGTTACTCCTGGCTCTGCGCTTAGGAATTACTCCTGGTGATGCTCGGGGGACACCGCGGGGGATGCCGGGATTGAACCTGGGACAGCTGAATGCAGGGCAAACGCCCTCTCCGCTGTGCTATTTCTCCGGCTCCCATTTTAAAAATCAATAGCAATACCCCAGCGGGTAGGGCATTTGCCTTGCACGCGCCAGCCTGTGCCGGCCCGGGTTCGATCCCTGGCATCCCATATGGTCCCCTGAGCACCACCAGGAGTAATTCCTGAGTGCAGAGCCAGGAGTAACCCCTGAGCATCGCCGGGTGTGACCCAAAAAAAAAAAAAAATCAATAGCAAACCCAGTAACGAACATGTGTTTTGAATCGAAAGCTCTGGTTTTCTTCCTCAGGAGTGACTTTGGTTACGTTGATCCGAAAGGACCAGCTCAGAAGAAGCTGCACACGGGCCCTTTTCCCCTAAGTTCACCCGCAGCAGCACAGTGGGCGGCACAGACCGGTACCGTCAGGAGCTGGAGGCAGCCCGGTTGGAGTTGGGGCGCGGGGAGCCCCCAAAGTCATTTCTCCACACTGGGCTTTCGGGGAGGCACTGTGGGGGCATCGTCGTGTCAACAAAGACCGAGACCATGTTTTGGGGGGCACGTCTGGCGGTGCTCAGGGCTGGCTCCCGACTCTGTGGTAGGATCTCTCCTGGCGGGCTGGAGGGCTGACACAGGGTGCCGGAAATCAACCTGGGGGCCGCATGTCAGGCACAGCCCCCTGCTGGACTCCCGCTCCGGTCCCTTGTTCTCCTCTGAAAAGCTCTAGGAGGTTGCCACACTACCGCGGTTCTGGGCTCCACTGCTCACCCATGGGCGCTAGGAGGCGGCCGCCTTCCCGGCACTGGCGCTGGCCGTGTTTCTCTCCAGTGGGGCCAGCGTGAGGCCCGCATTCAGCTCCTCACTCTCACAGCTGTACAGGCGGTGCTGCTCGATGTACTCCTGGGCGGCGTCGGGCACCAGGTAGCGGATGCTCTGGCCCGGCGGAGGGCCTGGCGGATGCGGCGTGGAGCGAGATGTCGTTGGTGACCCACTCGGTGACCAGCTGGATGTTATGGCGGTGCTGCCACAGCACCTCGGAGTCGTAGATGAACTTCTGAGCGTCGCTGCCGGCCCGAGTGGCGCACACGAGCCCGTAGTGGCCCACAATGAGGGCGATGTCCTCAGTCTTCCACAGGTGGGGGACCCCAAAGGACTCCAGCAGGTCCGCCCCCGCACAGCAGCTTGACCTGGGGCACACCTGAGAGAGAAAGTTTGCTCTGCCTGGTTCCAGCGTTCAACAGAGCTGGAGGAAGAAGGGAAGGATAAGAGGAGGGAGGGGGAAAGAAAAGTGGGGGCCGGGGCAACAGCACAGCAGGGAGAGCATTTGCCTTGCACTCGGCCAACCCAGGTTCAATCCCCGGTATCCCATGTGGTTCTCCGATTACCACCAGGAGTAATTCCCGAGTGCAGAGCAAGGATAACCCGAGCATCACTGGGTGTGACCCTCTCCCCCAAAATGGAGAAAAGTGGGGGGGAGGAGAAGGTGCAAAAGAGTAAGGAAAGGAAGGAGAGAGGGAGGGGGGGAGGGAAGGAAGGAAGGAAGGAAGGAAGGAAGGAAGGAAGGAAGGAAGGAAGGAAGGAAGGAAGGAAGGAAGGAAGGAAGGAAGGAAGGAAGGAAGGAAGGAAGGGAAGGAAGGAAGGAAGGAAGGAAGGAAGGAAGGAAGGAAGGAAGGAAGGAAGGAAGGAAGGAAGGAAGGAAGGAAGGAAGGAAGGAAGGAAGGAAGGAAGGAAGAAGATGGGTGGGCGGGCTACTGCACCATGAGCTGGGCATCTCTCTCTCTCCCCCATCCCTCCCCTCCAGACATCTGAGTAACAGCTTTTCCTTGTCCCACACGGGGGCTTGCTCAGCTCTTGGCTCTTTATCAGTCCTGTCTGACCAATTCTGCTTTTTCCCTGGGCAGAACATACTGACCCTTTGTGGGGGCCTCCAGAGATTTCTTTGGACTTAAATCCTGTCTTTGCTCAGCCCACTTCCTCTTCCGTCCAGGCCTCTCCAGCACGGGGAGTCCAGCCGCTGTGCCTGGTGGTTCGCGCCTGGAGCTTCTCTTGATGGTGTCTATGAAATAACAAAGCCAAGGTCACACTGCGTCGTCCATCTGCCTGAGTCTCTGGGCCCAGACAAGCAGAGTGGGGCGAGAGCCTGGTCAGCTGCTCCCTGAGTGCGGACAGCCCAAGCGACAGAGCCACAGCCAGGGCCACAGGCACAGGGGACGGGCGGGCACGAGTCTCTGCTGCCAACGCCACGGAAGTGCTCCTGCTAAGTTGCTGTGCAAGCAGCCAACCCCCCAACACACACACACAGTCACACACACAGTCACACATGCACAGTCTCACACACTCAATATACTAACACACGCACTCATATACTCACACACACAGTCACACATGCTCACACACACACTACACTCACACACACAGTCACAGGCTCACACACACACTACACTCACACTCCACAGTCACACAGGCTCACACACTACACCTCACACACACAGTCATACATGCTCACACACACTACACTCACACTCACAGTCACACAGGCTCACACACACTACACTCACACACACAGTCATACATGCTCACACACACTACACTCACACACACAGTCTCACAGGCTCACACACACTACACTCACACACAGTCGCAAGGCTCACACACACTACACTCACACACACAGTTGCACAGGCTCACACACACTACACTCACACTCACAGTCACACATGCTCACACACACTACACTCACACACAGCCACACAGGCTCACACACACTACATTCACACACACAGTCTCACAGGCTCACACACACACTATACTCACACACAGGCTCACACACACTACACTCACATACACAGTCACACATGCTCACACACACTACACTCACACACAGTCACACATGCTCACACACACACTACACTCACACACAGTCTCACAGGCTCACACACACACTACACTCACAGTCACACAGGCTCACACACACTACACTCACACACAGTCACACAGGCTCACACACACTACACTCACAGTCACACAGGCTCACACACTACACTCACACACACAGTCTCACAGGCTCACACACACACTATACTCACACACACAGGCTCACAGGCTCACACACACTACACTCACACACAGTCTCACAGGCTCACACACACACTACACTCACACACACAGTCTCACAGGCTCACACACACACTACATCACACACACAGTCTCACAGGCTCACACACACACTACATCACACACATAGACTCACAGGCTCACACATACACTACATCACACACACAGACTCACAGGCTCACACACACACAGGCACCTCAGCACCTGCACCGTCTCCGTCCAGTGCTTCTGGAGACTCTCCCATGCATCCACGGTCACCCACTGGGAGCTCCGGGTGGCGAGCTCTGCCATGGCCACTCGGTGGCGGGCAGCCACGAGGCCTTTCTTCCTGTAGGCGTCGCTGACGGAGAAATGATGCCCCTGATGACTCGGAACCTTCCTGGGGACAGAGGCGATCAGTGACACAGAGGGGCCGTGGGCGCTTGCCTCACGCTCAAGTATCCCACTTCCGGTTTTAACGCCACCCCCATCCTTCTTCCCCTTTTTCTGTTTGTATCTTATTTATTTATTTTTTGCTTTTTGGATCCACCCAGCAATGCTCAGGGAGGAATTACTCCTGGCGGTGCTGGGGGACCATATGTAATGCCGGGGATCGAACCCGGATCAACTGCATGAAAGGCAAATGCCCTACCCGCTGGACTACCACTCCGGCCCCTTTTTTTCTGTTTTTAATCTTTAAAAAAAACTTTTTTTAAATTTGGGCTCACACCTGGTGGTGCTCAGAGTTCCACAGATGGCGCCGAACATGGAATACAGTTGGCTCGTGCCGGGGGAAGCGCCCCCCCTGCTGTGCAATCGCTCTGGCCCCATAACCTGTTTCGGGTGTGAGGCCACCCCCAGCCGTGCTCAGGGCTACTCTGTGCTCTGTGGCTGGGTCACTCGGCGTGCTGGGGGGACTGTGCTGTTTGGCCACGGGAACTAAGGACAGGAGATCTGGGCGTGCCCCACCCGTGGACATGCCCCGGGAGGCGTGATTACCCATTCCAGACCCGCCCCTTCCTTTCCTGCTGTCTCCGCTGCGTCCCTCACTCCAGCCCCACCTGTCCCGTTCATGTGGTCCTTGGCCAGCTCGAACAGCCGGAGGTGCATGTTGGTGATGGGGTTGAAGGAGCCGCACGCGAGGAGAACCACGTCAGTCTTCTCCACATCGTCCATGGCCGGAGTGGAGCTGTGGGCAGACGCGGGCAGGAAACGGAAGGACAGTCAGGCAGGGCAGCGCCGGGCGGGCGGCACCTGGGCCCGCACAGACACTTTGTTCCTTCCCACCATGTGGGAAGCCTCGCCACGCCTGCTCTGGCCGAGAAGAGGGGCAGGAGTGAGGTGCGCCCTGTTCCCTCGGCCCAACAGTCAGCCCAAGAAGGTCCACGGGAGCAGGACAGATGCCTCCAGCCCTGCAAGGGGATGGCCACCACAGCGCCAGGACACTCAAGCTGCCCGCTCAGACCAGTCGCCCCACGCGAGGCGGAGTCCACCCACTCGACCTTTCTCATTCTCATTTATTCTATTAATTCCAGAGTTATAATTCCATAGACCTTAAGAGACAAATAGCACAATATTTCTAGCAACTTTTTTTTTTTTTTTTGCTTTTTGGGTCACACCCAGCTATGCTCAGGGGTTACTCCTGGCTCTGCACTCAGAAATTACTCCTGGCGGTGCTCGGGGGGACCATATGGGATGCCAGGGATCGAGCCGGGCCAGCATGGGCCGGCCACGTCAAAGGCAAACGCGGCTACCCGCTGGGCTATCGCTCAGGCCCCTATTTCTGGCAACTTTTTATCTTGCATTTGGAGCAATGACCAAGGACTTACTCCTGGCTCTGCACTCAGGGATCACTCCTGGCAGCCTCAGAGGCACATATGGGGGTGACCTGGGCTGTTGCACGCAAGACAAGCTCCCTACTCACCATACAATCGGTTCTATCCCTCTCCAGTAACAGTTTCTGCTAAACAGGGACCCAGGGAAAGAGCACGGTGGCACAGCCTGTCTGCCTTGCAAGCAAATGGACATGAGTTCGAATCCCTGGCACCCCACATACAAATGAGACCACTGGCAGCCCTGCAGCCTCAGCACGACAGGCCATTTCCAGCCAAAAGATTACAACAATGGCGCCCCAACTCTGCAGCATGTTTGAGAGGCGTCTGGGTTTCACGGTCATGAAGTGTGAACCCGGGTGACCACAAATCATTCATCTCCATTACCATCCCCCCAAAAAAATCTAGGTCTACTGTATAAATCACAGGGCATCTAAACCAAACCAACAGCCGTGACAGGGATCCCACTTGTCACACCCTCCATTCATCTTTTCCTTTTGCACAACTTTTGTTTATTTTGGGGGGGGCCACAACCAGCAGTGCAGGGCTTACTCCTGGCCCTGTCCTCAGAGATCGCTCCTGGTGGGGCTTAAGGGACCATTTGGAGTGACAGGGATCAAACCCAGGTTGAACCAATCAAAAGTTTTGTTGCTTGCAAGCCAAGTGGGCTCCCCAACTATCTCACTGGCCCCTCTTTATACCTCTGTACGTGCACTTGTAATAGCCTTTCAAAATGTGTCCAGCGCACAGGGCCAGGGGATAGTAGTGTTCATATAGGGTAAGTGACCGCCTTGCATGTGGAGGACCTGAATTTAGCTCCTGCCGTCCCATATGGTTCTCTGAGCCCACCAAAGTGATCCCTGAGTGCAGAGACAGGAGTAAGCCCCAAACACTGCCAAGTGTGGCCCCAAACCCCCCAAAATTAATCATTAAAATAAAGTGTCCAGCATAAACTATTTTGTTTCCCAGTGTTTATAAAATCTGTGAGCCTCTACTGCAGTCCGTTAAAGTCTGACGGCACCGTGTCTACAAACGCATGTGCTAAATAAGACGGGGCTGATGCGCGCAGCGGGAGGCACTTACCCGGCACAGCTGACCCAGGTCCCATCCCCGCGCCCTGTACGGTCCCCAAGCCCCACCAGGAGCCATCCCTGAGCACAGAGCCAGGACAGAGTCTGAGCACTGCAGGGTGTGGCCCCAAAAAAACAAACCAAAAAAATTGTCCCCAATCAAAAACAAGTGGCGGGAATACTTTTCAGCTAAACACAGCCGCCGCTGGGCTCTCGGCGAGCTGGGACCGTTCAGTTACAAGCCTTCAGTTGTGTGAGAAACACACGGGGACAGCGTCCACTGCTGAGCTCTGCTGCACGCGGTGCTCCTGGACTCCCAATTCTCGTTACTACAAACGTCTCTTTTTGGGGCCTCATATGTGCTGCACGGGGCTTCTACTACTGTACTACAGCCCTGGTCCCTCACGACAATTTGTTTTCTGGAGAACACCTGGCATTGCTCAGGGCTCTGCGCTCGGGAATTATTCTTGGCAGGGCCCAGGGCACCATATGGGTGCTGGGAACTGAGCCCAGGTCAGCTGCAAACAGGCAGGGACCTTCCTCTATGCTGCTCCTTGGTCGCTGAGCGGAGTATCGTGACCTGATCACTGAAGTCCTCTCCTGGCTTCCTCGCCTCTAAGATGGAGATCGGGCCTGAACTGCTTTCCCGAGGCTAACGACACAGGGGACAGTGTCAGGGGGACCGTGTCGGTGTTCTCCATGAGGAAAGCGAGAAAAAACTGACAGGATTCTGTTGGAATGACCGGAAGGGCCGACACAGGACTGGGAATCCAGCTTTGCACGTGCGAGGCCCAGATTTTTTTTTGCTTTTTGGGTCACTCCCGGCGACGCTCAGGGGTTACTCCCGGCGACGCTCAGGTGTTTCTCCCTGGCTCTGCACTCAGGAATTACTCCTGGCAGTGCTCAGGGACCATATGGGATGCTGGGGATAGAACCCGGGCCGGCATAAGCCGGCTGCGTGCAAGGCAGACGCCCTACCCGCTGGACTATCGCCCCCGCCCAAGGCCCAGATTTTGATCCTAGGAAGCCCCCAAAAACAAAACTCACACAGGTAAGGAAGATTTCAATGCCCCACCTTTCAAATCATCCTCAGGCCCCAGGGGAGCTGGGGTGGGCGGGGCCTCGGGCTCCAGCCTCCTAGACCTCCCAGGAGGTGTTCTGGGGCACTAGCACCCCCAGGGAAATTGAGCTCTCCAGCTTGCACTCAGCAGCGTGGGGAAGGGGCTGGGGTCGCTGGAGCCCCTGGGCCTGCGGGTGCCCCTCTCTGAGGGAGCCGAGCTACAGGTGCTCAGGGACTGCAGAAACAGACCCCAGGGGAAGGCGGCCACGAGCCGGGGGGGAGCAGCAAGGGAAATGGATCTC
This sequence comes from Cryptotis parvus, assembly GCA_021461705.1. NCBI lineage: Eukaryota > Metazoa > Chordata > Mammalia > Eulipotyphla > Soricidae > Cryptotis > Cryptotis parvus. The sequence goes on along the minus strand of JAJIBD010007348.1, from coordinate 2,268 downwards.
TCCGCTCTGCCTCTGGCTCTCCCAGCCACATCCTCGAAGACTCACATATCCTATCCAGCTCCTGACTCAGCCCCATCGCCGGCCCAGGGCAGAAGCATCACGTTACAGAGCTCTGGAAAGAACAAGGGAAGGGTCCGGGAGCAGACGGAGGGAGGTCCGGGGAGAGAGCCAAGCAGCGGCCTGTGGATGCAGAGGTCACTTGGAAGCGTCCCACGACTGTACTGGACCGTCGTCGTCGCTTGCAGCTTGCCCAAGGCCAGAGTCAGCATGATTCACTTCTGTCTGGTCCACGTAGCCTACCGTCTACACTGCTGGCTGCCCAGGTCGTACCGGCTCCGGCTGTAAGTGTCTCTCCCTGCCCAAGGCTACAAAACTTCACGGGGCAGGAGCGATAGAACAGTGAGGGGCCTGACCTGCTCGTGGTCGATCCGGGTTAGGTATCTGGCATCCCACATGGTCCCTTGAGCACAGCCAGGAGTGATCCCCGAGTGCAGAGCCAGGAGCAAGCCCTGAGCATCACTGGATGTGACCCACCACACACACACACACACCCAAAAAGAAAGAAAACAGGGCCGAGCAATAGCACAGCAGGGAGGGCATTTGCCTTGCACACAGCCGACCTGGGTTCAATCCCCGGCATCCCATATGGTCCCCGAGCACTGCCAGGAGTAATTCCTGAGTGCAGAGCCAGGAGGAACCCCCTGAGCACTGCCAGGTGTGACCCAAAAGAAAAAAAAATTTAAAAAGAAAGAAACCCAGAAAGTTCCTTTCTTCTTCCAGTGCGCTGGTCTTTTTGCTGTTGTTTTGTTTGGGGGGGCCAACCCAGCAGTGCTCAAGGGTTACTCCTAGCTCTGCACTCGGGAATCACTCCTGGTGGGCTTGGGGAACCAGATGACATACTGGGGATTGAACCCGCGCCCTCCCAGCTGTACTATTCCCTTGGCCCTGTACAACCTGAAAAACACTGATGCGTTGGGGCCAGAGACAGTTTCATGGGCTGAGGCAGGCTCCAGGTGCAGGAGGCCTGGGTTTGGCTCCTGGTGCTCTAAGCAGCACTGGAAGATACCTCTGAGCACTAAGCTGGGAGTGGCCCCTGAAAATGCAGGCCAATATAATACCAAAGCCATAAAGTTAAATAAGCTAAAATTCTTTTTTTTTTTGGGGGATCACACCCGGCAATGCTCAGGGATTACTCCTGGCTCTGCACTCAGGAATCACTCCTGGCAGTGCTCGGGGACCATATGGGATGCCAGGGATCGAATCAGGGATGGCACAGGCTGGCCGCGTGCAAGGCAAATGCCCTACCTACTGGACTATCGCCCCCGGCCCCTAAACTAAAAATTCTAATGCGTAGACATAAATGAAGGAACTTGTAAGTATAAAAACTATTTTTTTTTTATTTTTTGGGTCACACCCGCAATGCTCAGGGTTCCTCCTAGCTCTGCACTCAGGAATTACTCCTAGCAGTGCTCAGAAAACCATATGGGATGCTGGGGATAGCCGGGTCAGCCACGTGCAAGGCAAACACCCTACCCGGCTGGACTATTGCTCTGGCCTCTCAATTATTGTTTTTTTCTTTTTTGGGTCACACCCAGCGTACACTCAGGGGTTACTCCTGGCTCTGTGCTCAGGAATTACTCCTGGAGGTGCTCGGGGGACCATATGGGATGCCAGGAATCGAACCCAGGTGGGGGCGTGTGCAAGGCAAACGCCTTTACCCACTGTGCTATCGCTCCGGCCCCCTCAATTAATATTTTTAATATTTTTTTAATTTTTCCTGTTTCAGAATGTTCATTATAATTCAATCTAATGATTAACTTGTCAAATGTTCAGAATTTTCATTTCTAAAAAACAACATCACTCTTGCTTGCAAAGGAGTAACCTAAATTAGGCAATTATTTTTTTTTTTCTTTTTGGGTCACACCCGTGATGCTCAGGGGTTTCTCCTGGCTCTGCACTCAGGAATTACTCCTGGCGGTGCTCGGGGGACCATATGGGATGCTGGGGGATCAAACTCTGGCTGGCACAGGCTGGCAAGTGCAAGGCAAACGCCCTATCCACTGGGCTATCGCTCCGCCCCTAAATTAGGCAATTATATTTTACTTCTAATGGTATCCTATTGCCTTAAATATTCAGGTGGTTAATTTTGAAACTGGCTTTTTTTTCTTTTTTATTTTCATTGAGGGAAAAAAATCTGCCTTTGCAGGACAGATTTGGTTTCCACAAATAGCCTAAGATCCTTTGGTGCTAAACCCGACCATGAAATAC